>JAUCMS010000153.1:18284049-18301426 GCA_032357445.1 Enteromius radiatus | reverse complement strand
TTACATCAGCGCATGTCCTCTGACGTAACGTTAGCAGCTAGTGACAATCGATGATGACGTATAACAGTGTAGTAGTGGTGTCCCATTTCTTAGGGGAACATTTTAACCCTTCCCCTTTCCACTTCATTTCAAGGGTCAAGGGGAAGGGGCGAGGGGTAGGCAAAGGGGTAGAAAATAGAATTGGGATTGGGCCTAAATGTGACCAATATTTCTATTTAAATTTAATTTCAGTTTTCATTTTAGTACTTAAACTTATAATGTTAAGTTAATAGTTTAAAATAAAAACTTCTAAGCTAATAATTTCTGTAAAACTACTATTAAATTATATTTATTGTGAAAATTGCATTATAATATTTATTTTTTATTATCTAATTTAAAACAATTATTTGAAGATCTTTAAAGAAGAAATATTTAGGTGACTAAAATGTTTTGAATAGCCCTAGACCGTTCTAATTTTACTTGGGATTTTCTTTTGAAGTGAGACGCAACAAATTGTTTATGTCTTTGTGCGTTATGAATGAGACCATTTCTTTGGTACCAGAAACATAAACAAGAACTGCTTCAAAGATCCTCCCAGACATCACACTGAAGCACTTTACATATGAAAATACCAGAAGATCTATTGGAGAAAGTGAATGAATAATGAGAGCCTGGGTGTGTGTGTGTTGAGGCTTGCGTAGACCCCCGACACCCTCAGCCTCCCAGCGCTTGTATTAAAGATGAAAGCCTCGCTTACTTTGCGAGGTGCTGTGCATCGCTGTCTGTCAGAGAGCTCGGCTTCCTCCAACTTTTCGGTGGCATGGGGGAAATACAGACATAAATAAAATATAGTTTTATGAATAATTCAGGTGTGCATTGTGATTGACACGAGGGTGAAAGCACCTGATTATGCCACAGACGTGCGTGATTGGAATGAGCTCTCAAGCAGAGAAGATCAGCCGAGCTGCAAAGTTCAAACTCCTTCTCTGCATCTCTGTAAGATCGAATTACAGCCTGAGTGTGGAAATCAGACCTGCCCTGAGTTTGTGTACATTTCCAATCAGTTCCTTCCTTTTGCTCTTCTGCCATTTTCAGCGTGTGGAAAATTCACTTATTGAATTTGGCCCGTCTAGACCGCTGGATCTCAACCTTTTGTAAGTACTGGACTCCCATCATCTTTCAGATCTTCAAGGATGGAGGTGCTTCTTGCATTTCACTTCCCATCAGCGACTTAACAGAAAATAAGGATAAATCCTTACATAATTAATATTAATGATTAAATTATACAATACTTATAAATCATTTGTTTAAATATATGTATAAAAATCTTTTTGTAATACTTTATATATTTTAAGAAAACAATTCTATAGTTTTAGGAAATATATATTTATATGAATACAAAAATATTTCCTAAATTGTCACAATTATTAAGATAAATGTGCACATAATGACCATATCTTTTAGTTAGTGCTTATATAAGCAGTTTAACGTGCATGGAAAAATATATTTTAAGTATTTTTTAATATAAATATATTTATCATATATCAATATGATTTCAGTAATAAATAATACCATTATAAATGTTATATTTAAAATTATTATGAAGCATATTTTTGTTTTGTTAATGAATTGAAAGTGGGTTAAGGATGTCCTTCAAAGACAAAAGCTTTGACTGAAAGTTACCTTTATCTTTAGTTAGATTTGTAAGAAATAGACACATATTTCATGAATAATCACTTTCAATTTATAAGTTATCGCTAAATAAGAGTATACGCGCTCGCTCTTGATTTATACAGTTTATTTGTTCATACCAGGGTGGATAGTTTAAGTCAGTCTGACTAATTGCTTTACAATTATGACTGCACTGAAAAATATGCCGATCTCATTACTGTATGCAAATGCATAGTTATGCAACAGATCTATTGAAGCACAAGTAAAGAATCAATGCACACATTTCAGCATAATTCCGGAATGTTCAACCTGATCTGAATGTCTAAAATGGATCACTGTGGATATTTAAATAATCAGATTTCTAAAAAAAAACACAAATCCAGAGCTCACAACCTGATATTCAGTTATTCAGGTAAACGGACTAAATATACAGATGAGAACATCTTCCAGTGGTGTATGTGGGTTTTGATCCTGTCAGATTATGCGTACAATCACTGTGCCATATAAAAATAAAAACAGCAAACACTTTTTTTCACAATTTATGTGAGAGGTCTTTAACTTCCAGCTAAAATATGATTCTTCTATCCATAATATCCCTTTCTCCAATGAAAAGTCATCTTGTCTGAATCAGGAGAGAAATATGCACTGTTTACAACAAAAATATTATTATTATTTTTTTTTAATCAGCTGTTTTTTACACTCATTCTGACGGCACCCATTCACTGCATTTGCATGTGAGCAAATGATGTAGTGCTACATTTCTCCAAATCGGTTCTGATTAAGAAACAAACCTATCTAAAGTTTGCATGGCTTGAGGTTGAATGCATTTTTCTGCAAATTTTTGGGTGAACTGTTCCTTTAAAATGAGAACATATGGCTTATAGCGGTGGAAATGAGTCGACTTTAACATAGAAAGCAGTGCTTTCAAACACAGATCCTGGATCAGATTCCATATGCCAGTCATTTGAGTTCACAGCTTCAGTTTGCTCACAGCAACTGATGGAAGAACAGTGTGTTTTTTCCACTTTTTTTCTGGAGAAGATCAATGCAAGCTGCAGTAGTCGGCTCCGTGTGCGGGGTACTGAGTAGCAGCCAGATATGTCTTCCTTCTTTAATGTGTGTGTGTGTTTGAGAGAGAGAGAGAGAGTGTGTGTGTGCGCTGATGTCTACAGCCTCAGGCAACAGCAAGTTAACAAATGTACAAAGCCTCATTTCCATAAAGCACCCAATGTAGTAGAGTGACTATTTAAATGGGCTCCTTTGTTTCTAATTGTGTTCTGCTTTCTTGCTTGTTGTTCTCCAAAAAAAAAGTAAAAGAAACTCTCACGTCCTGCACTGACAGTGTTTTTACAGTTTACTTAGTAAACCATCTTTTAATGAGAGCTACTCAACCGAAATGATCTCCACACCACAACAGTAAAGATTTATTGTCTATGTGTGTACGTTTATTGGAATTGCACCTTTTGTAGGTCTCCGAATCACTGACTCTTCAGTGCAAATGGATCTAAAGACATAATAGAGCAATATTCAGTGCAGTAAAATTGGAAAATAGACTGTAATTATCGCAAGAGTGTAGTTTATGTCCCATTATATTGTATATAAGTTGTCTTGTGTGTATCATTTTAACAACGCTGCAAATTTAGCATGCCATAACCACATTTGTTAGGTTTGTTCTGTCCACGAGCAGTGATACTGAATTGCTTATGCCTCTCAGGCATGTCACAATGAAACGTTTTCTAATTAAATCAATGTATGTCGATACAACCCCACCTTACTACAAGACAGAGTGTCATGTTTAAACAAATGTTGATAAATGCCAGTCACAGCATATGACTCATGCCATAATTAAATAACTTGCAATTATAAATGAATCTAGAACAAAAATTGATAAATTGTTATGCATTAATACAAAATACAAAGGATACTTACAGTGGGACAAGCAAACAAAAATAAATAAATCATCCAAAAAAATCATTCTAAATATTACAATGCAAATAATTCTTAATGGTCTTAAAATCAATCTTTTTTATTCTTAAAGAAATAACTAATTAATATTTTTATTAATATTATTTATTAAATGTATTTTTTATTTACAATATAATACAATACTTTTAAAACTTAAATACATTTGAAAATAAATTTATATATATAATTATAAAACTAAAAATACAATTATATCTGTAAATAAATTGTATTCTTTTAGAACTTTCTATACGTACATTGAAAGATAGCTATAGTTATATTTTAAAATGTATTAATATTTTCATTTTGCAATAATATTTTACAATACTACTGACTTTACTGTATTTTTGATCAAATAAATGCAACCTTGTTTGCAAAACAAATATTAAAAAGCCCTTAAAAATGATTCTATAATCCAAATGAAAGATAAAATGTTACATATTCTCGAGACTTGCTTTTATGATCAGGCTTCCATGTTTAGTCTGGCTCAGCGATTTGCATTTTATACAAAGCGTCTAATTCTCATTTATGTTTATTCAGTGTTTATAGCAAATTACAATCTCTAAACACATTGCAAGAACTGTAATGAAAATTTCATTAGCCCTCTTTACTTTAAATGGATCTCTTTGCATGGACAACAAGGCTCCCTCAGGGGACACGGCGGTAAACATCACTGTATAATTTGCACGCCTCGAGTAGGTCTGCTTTATGAATGCTGCCCGTGACCTTTTACAAACATATTCTTCTTCTTTTGGCATTTTCATGCTGTTATTCGAGGCCCATGACTCTTCCTAACACTGATGTGGAGTATGGAATATATCAAGGCTGCGTTTATGTTTACTCAGACACACAGCCGGGCGGCCGCACACATCGGTGGAGTGACATCACACTCAGATATATAATTATTCCAGGCTACAGTTCCTGCAGATGAGACCAGGCGCTCTCAAGGCTGCTCTTTATGGCTCGGCGTGACACATGATTTATAAGGTTAAACACAACCTTTTGCCGTGTTTTGGGCAAGCTACTGGCTCTTCTTATAATTTATAGTTAAACTAACAGCCAAGACACACTTTTTTAGCAAAAGGTAAACACTAAGTTACTAACAAAATCTTCAAAATTGATGCACAAAAACAGTTAGGATGCTGATAAACTGTAAGACTGACTTAAAAAAACATACAGAGTTGTACAAACTGCAGGAATGATCTAAATATTTGTTCACACTTTATTTGAAGGCGCAGTGCTCGTTGTTAATAAACTGTTAACAATGACTTTTGCCTTAATAGTAATTTGCAGCTTATTAATAGTTAGTAAGGTAAAATACTAGGATTTACCCGTGTTAAAGAAATGCATGACAAACTACTTTAAGGAAACATCACTTTTCACACCTTCACCAGGTATGAGACATAATATTATTCTTTTATCATCATTTTTCTGTGTTTTGTAGCCATGATCAGCCTTTACACAAGCAATAAAACATTTACCAAACCACGTTACTTGAAATCCCAGTAAACATTTTTGAGTATTTAAGTTGCCAGGTATACATTTCCGAGTATAATACACATTAGTAAAAGGATCTACTTTCATTTTTATTTTTCTATCTAGACTTTGGACTGCTGCTGTACATTATAAAAGTAAAACAAAAAGCCCCAAACCATGCACAGCTCAAATTTTGTCCCGTGACTGCATTTTCAAAAGAGCCAAACTATGCGGGAGAACCATGACCCTGGCAACACTGGTTCGCTGACCCTTATTACAGATAACCTTGCGTGCTGCAAACCTTATAAAATGATTAATTTGCATTCAAAAAATAATAACACATTAAATTTATTGGATTAATTGCATGCATGTTAGCGTTGACAGCACTAATATATATATATATTTATATATATACTTAAAACATAGCTTGATATAGGGTTTTAAAAACAGCTAATACTGAAAAACTGTAGTTAAATTAATATCATACCTTCCTGCTAGAGTGTTATAAGTGATGTTGATAAACAAGTTTCGGGAGGAGCGCTGACACATGATTAGCTACAGCTGTTACTGATGTCCTAATCAGCCTAATTTTCCTTTCATCCAATCAAATTCATAAGCCTTCCCCTTAAATATGCCCCTTTCCTTCCCTTCCTTATCTTGTTATGCATCCCTCCTCCACCCCTTCTCCACCCTGTTATTTCGCGTCTTCTTCCGGGGGGCGAGCGGGATTTGAGCCGGACGTCGAGCTCAGCCCTAGTTGGGGTTCTATCTGCTAGGGTTCCAACTTAGAGGGCTCTGCGTTCGCCAACATCTCGGCTCGCTCCATGGACAGCACGCCAAATACGCCTAAATTGTTTATCATAAGGAAGCGCGAACTTGTGAATTGTTAATAAAAATTAACACAATTAAAAATATTGGACTCGATTTCAAAACATTTTAGTCACAAATTACAGTTGAGAAAGAAAAACGAATGAGTAAATGTGTTCAAGTTTATGCCACAAAAACACATCAACTAAGTAGCATTCATCATGCACTCATGATATTACTTTTATATCGTATTGTTTTATATTATATAGGGCATAGTAACAGCATGCAGCCTGTTTCACTCGATTTCAAACATTTCAGTCAGGAATTATAGTTCAGGAAAAACAAAACCAGTAAATGTGTTCATGTTTATGCCATAATATACACGCAACATGCAAACTAATACAAAAAATAAACAGTACTTACTCATTAGAATGATTGCTCCGTGGCTGGACCAGCTCGCACGCCGCATCTTGAGGTAAATTCATCTGTTATTCCTTTCAGCGGTCTTTCTTTATGTTATAGCGCATCTTTACTGAAGTGCTGCGGTATTCCTCTCTTCTTCCAGAAACTAGATGAATCCTTACACTTTGCGCAGATGTGGGCGTTTACATGTCGCGTCTCAGAGAGTTACCTTAAAAAAGTAAATAAAATAAGATAAGATAAATTAGATGGTACATTAATTAGTTGAAGTACTAAAATAACTAAAATAAAAGCTGAACAAAAAAATTTTAAACTATATATAGAAATATTAAAAACTACTTGGAGAAATTACAAATGTATAACAATGTTACTAAAATAAAATAAAATGAAAACTGAAAATGTAAAAATAACATTCAAAATCTTAATAAATGCTACAAAAGCATATAAATAATACTAAAATAACACTGCCTCTGGATGGAGTTGGTATAACAGCCTTTTCTAGTAGATCTCAATTGGTCACAGTCTCTCAAACAGCATGTTTACTGACACATAACTGTTCAGAAAACCCTGCACGGCCATCTGGAGAGACGTCTGAATGTTTGTGCTATGTTGTACAGCAGTAAAAACACTGACACAGAAGAGACCGTCCATATTGAGCAGACTCAGGCTGGCCGGATATCATTCACTCTATAGTTCTGTTTAAAGTTCTGCCTTTGAAGGGAGCATCATAACTGTAGTGGACCAGTTTTGGACATCATGCATACAGTAGGCTGCTGTAGTACCACCATAAACACCATAAAGCAACAGTTTTCAAGTAGTATATTACTATATAGCAAATCTCAGCTGCTTGATTTTTTTATATATATTTAATCGCAAAATATAATAATGCTACTGTACAGCTCTTTACACACACACACACATATATATATATATATATATATATAAATATGTCCAACTTCATCTCCATAAATACTGTATACTAGTGTAGAGCCATGTACTACAGCAAATCTCAACTGCTTGATTGCTCGTCTCTTCACAAAAAGTAAAGTATATTGTCATCCAGCTCTAATCTGTTAAATGTGACCTATAAGGCATGAAGATTAAGAAATTATAACATGACTATTATGTTTTTCGTCGGGCTAAATCGATTTGACTAAACTAACATGACACTATAATAAATCTAAAACTACATAAAATAGTATAATACTTTATATTACTTTATATATTTTTTGTTACTTTAGAAGCAATTTATATGAGATATATTCTAATCCTCTTATATTGGCACCCTTGGTAAATCTGAGCAAAGGTGGCTGTTAAAATAAATCTGCATTGTTTATCTTTTTGATCTTTTGTTCAAAACATTTACAAAATTCTAACCTATCACTGAATTAAAACAATTGAAATGGGGAGAAAACCTCATTGTGAAATAAATGTTTTTTATCACAATTATTAACACCCCTATATCAGTAAAATATCTGTGAAGTATATTCTCATTCGTATTCAAGGACCACAGTTGGAGAATTGCAGAAAATAGTTGAGTCTCAGGGTCAGAAAACCTTTTAAAAAAATAGTCAAGCCCCTACATCAGCACATGTTGTTTAGGATTTAAGAAAAATTCTCCTCGCTCATCCAAAAACAATCTCCAGCATGTTCAGTTGTCAGACACGACTGGAACTACAAATGGGACTGGCTTCTATCATCGGATGAAACTAAAAAATTTGTTGATCACTCAAGATGGGTTTGATGAACACAGGGATAAAAAGTACTCCATGTATACAATGAAATATACTGCTGTGTTTTTGATGTTATGGGCCTACAGTATATTTCAGCTGGAGGTCCTGGATATCTTGTTTAGACACATGACATCATGGATTCTATCAAAAAACAACAGATAAAAAAATCAATAAGTGACTGACTCTGTTAGAAATCATATAATGGGCCACGGCTGGGTCTTCCATTGTGACAATAATCCAAAACAAACAATTATGAAGTTTTGTCATGGCTGTCCCAATCCTGTGATCGGAAATCTGTAGAAAATGAGTTAGGCGGACTAAAGAGGAGAAGCACCATCGTGAAGTTGGTATTTTGAAGGATCTGGAGAGATTCTGCATGAAGGAACGGTCTCTAAACTCAGAGCTCCCTGGGAAAAAGATGTTGCAACAATTGAGATTTTTCTCCCCTTTTTCAATTGTTTTACTTCAATGATACAGTAGATTAGAATTTTAGATTAGACATGTTTTAGTGAGTTCTGATGACTCAAAAATTAGTCATCTTCGAAGGCTGCCTGATCATGCTGTCTAGAGCGTGTCTAGGATGCCTTAAAGTGCCACCTACCTGTGTAGGCTGCTGACTGCGTTTTAGAACAGAGCCTTTGTGTTCATTCCCCAGCTCTTCCTCCCTCCCCCTCTGTAATTCCCTCCCTGTCTGCTCTCCTGCATGCTCTTTCTGTCTCTGCGTCTCTCTCTGGCTCCAGCTAGACTGAGTGTTCACTGTACTTTGCGGTTGCCCTGGCTTTCCCTCTCGGCAGGCTGCAGTACGAGACAGAGAAAGAGAGAGACTCGCTCGTCTGTCCTGCACTGCTCTGACCCCTGCTTCTGTGGACCAAACACTCCTCGACGACTAGCAGCAAAACACCAAATTACTGCAACATAAAAGAGCAAATGCGGTTTGTTAGACTAAATATTAAAGGAATAGTTCAGATAAAAATGAATGTTCTTTCATTGTTTATTCACCCTCCAATGACGTTGTTTCTGACACCACAAGTGCTGTCAAACAATTAATAGCGAGTAATCACATCCAAAAGATGTTTTTTTTTTTACCTATGTATGTGTAATATGTATATTTATTATGCATATATAAATACACACACACATACAGTATATATTTATACATTCATTTACATTACTTTTTTTCCAATTTCATATGTACTGTACATAACACACTATTAACTTGTGTTGAATTCACACACCCGTTGGGTTTGATTATGGGCGTGACTCACACAAGATCATCTTCCACCAATTAGTATTCGTTATCCGGAGGGCTGGGGAAAGGCATACTAAACTGAACTGTATGAGTCAGTGTGCTGATTTCCCAGGCCTGAGGGCAGGCAGAGGTTAGTATGTTGCTAATTACAGACCACAGAACTACTAACATCCTATAAAACATTCAGCAGGGACGCCCAGACTACAGAATGAGGGTGTCGAGACTCAGAAGCCCCGCACTAAAGAGAAAACTCAAAGGATACATCCTCGACATGCTCGAGGCAAAGACGTGCTACTTTCTGATGGTCATTGTGTGAAGATACAAGTTGTTTAGAGCACCATCCACAGGCCCCTCAGTGACACACTTCTGCTTTTGTTCTTCGAGTTCAAACCAAATTATCTGTAAAGCGTTCGTAAACTTTAATCACTCCGGCTGAGTCATCGCTTTAGGCTCTGAATGAGTAGTTGTTTGAGAATGACGTATGCTTTTTTTCCCCTCTCATTCTGTCAGTCAAGACTTGGCTTTATTGTTCTTCCTTGAAAGTTTATTAGCAGTTCTACCACCAGAAAATAGCGTGCTAAAAGCCATCCAGTTATTACAAAGCGCTTTTAAATTCCTCAGGCAGGAGAAATAATGACTTTTTTTGGCTCCGGCCTTCCATATTTCATGCCGCCGTCACAGCCAATGATTTGATTTGGAACCAGACTGCTCATTTGCATATGGCCTAAATATAGTCAGAGACTGTCCATGCAAACAAAGTGCAATATATTTACATTCTCTATCTTTCTCAAATGCACAAAATCACAAATAGGACATGCATATAAGCGTTCAAGCAATACAGTCACGGTCTGTTACAAAACCTAGTGAGCTGCCTTCTCCAAACCATTTTGAGACTTCATAAGTGGCTGATTCAAGACAGTTCTACATACGCAGCTTCATACTAGTTACTTGTGTAATACTTATGCAAAGTACACAAGATTTGTGGATTTATGTTATGATAGTTAATGTTTCTGATGCCGGATGACACAAATTTGAAATCAGACATTGTTGCTGATTTTTCTGTTTGTTTTAAATATTATTTTATAATATTTTATTATTATTTATTCAATTTTTTTATTTTTTTTTATTCAAACATTACAAATCGGGTCTTGCGTTTCTACATGTTTTAGAAAGCAGCAAGAGGAAATTTTAAGTATAAATAAAAAAGATAAAATATTAAATTAAAAAACAAAACAAGAGTTTTGGTCATAAAAGAAAATAGCATAATTCTAAGACTTTTAACAGATTTCAACAGCTGATAAATTAAACAGCTGACAAAACAATTTTGTAAAATATATATTTTTTAAAATAACAAATGTTATATTACTGAATTCATAGTTTGCATTATATATAAACAATTGTATATACATTTTATAATCTATTTATGTAAATATAATATATTACTTATGTATTAATAATATATATGATGTTTTAGAATGAATAATATATGTATATATATATATTATTAATACATTTACATTCATTATATACCAAATTAATATTAATTTTATCATCTATTTGTGTAAATATAATATTATTCTGTATTATATATTATATTTTTATCTACATTTCTTAGTACTGAATCAACTCTACCTATGTATTTATAAACTACATTTATTTTACCTTGTATACCACCCTGGATATTTTTTACTGTGCACAGCGAAATGCATTATGAGATTGACTTGTGCACCAAGAATACATGCTTAATCTTAAAAGGCAACATAATTATGCATTTCGGAACAGCATTCCTGCTGTGAGCACTTAAAATTCTACCCACGTAGGCAGCTCACTAGATTTTGGAACAGAGCCTCAGTGTGTGTGTGTGTGTGTGTGTGTGTGTTTGTGGACCACCAGTCATATGTTCTGCATCTTTACGTAATGGAGCTCCTGGTATGATATCCCATAAGAAAGAGAGGGAATGCAAATTAGATATGACTGTTATACAATAGGCAGCATTCCAAGATGGAGAGGAAACAAGAGGGAATAATTAGATTTTTCTGGTGAAATCAAGCACTGAGCCATTCATGACTGTCTGTTCCTCTCTCTAATGGGTCACGGACCCACGAGGCCATAGATTCGAGTGGGGATAAACATTTTATCTGGAAGAAAATGAAGTATTCGATCATTTTCAGTGGATAAGCAGGAAACAAGAATGTGCTACTGTAATACTGCAAAACGCTATTTATGGTTGCTTTTCCACAGATGGTAACATAGAAGCTCTATGCCGCCTCTCAAGATGTTTCCCAAAAGAAAACCTGGTCCAGGATAAATCCATCCGCGGCCAGAAGCGCAGTCTGAGCTCCGATTTAAACCTTTATTAAATCCAAAACACACATACAAACGCTTTCCTCCCGAAGCCAGCTCCCTTTCCACTAAAACAGTTTAAACACACTATGAAATCTGTTATAGGTGGGATTAAGCATTTAAAAATGAACGATGGGTGCTTAAATATGCTTTTTTTGAAGGATTTGTTGATTTAGGGGCTTCTCACATCACATTAAGTCTGTCCTTGTTTTAAACGAGTGGAAATACACTACTATTAGCAGGAATTAGATAGGCTTAAAATGAATAATCACAATTAGGCTTTCTGCTGCAGAGAGGTATATTGACTGTTTGCCACTTTTTTTTTTTCAGCTTAATTACAGAAGGTCCGAATGGCTGGTTGAGCAGAGGACGAGTCTCACTGTAGCGCTGCGAGCAGTAATCAAACTGTTTTGACACTGCATTTATTCAGCCTTTAATAGCTGGATGACCACACTCTCTGTTTGCGTTTTTCTGTGTCATCGAGTGGAAAGATTTCCTGAAGCAAGAACTCTAATGCTAACATTAATGATAGCTCCACAGCTCTGCTCCCAGGAGCTTTCCAGACTCATTTAGATGCACTCTTAACCCAAATTCCTGCTTTATTTACTGATCATGTGGAGGGCCGGGTGTATTATTTTGCAATATTTTGAAGCCTGTTTTAGGGTATTCAAGATATTTAAGTATATCCATGAAATGGATTCATTCAAAAGAACCATTTCAACCAAAAGAGCTAGTGTTAGTATAGGCTCAAAATTATTTAAGCAAGAAGTAAAATCACAGCATTTTTTTTTGTTTTTAATTCTACATGTTTCATTTATATGCCCAAATCAATGAATCAGTGTTTTGAACTAATTTAGTACATTTTTAAATAGCATTTTTGAAAGCAATGAAAGGATCACAAAATTAGTTGAAAATGAACGGCTGAATAAAAACAAACTATGATATTCTGAATTATTTTAATTCTCAAATCATCAAAGAAAAATCATCCCATAAATATTGGATATACCTAAGCCTAAATGTGAATATACTGTATGCATTGCATAATGACCAAATTTATTTGATAGTATAATTAACAATATACCTTAGAGATGATGTGCTAAGAAATTCAATAGAAAATAGTTTCTTTATTAATTATGTATATGGTGATGTTTGTCTGTGGGTCATCCAGGGACTCAAATTCTTCATAAATAATGCCTACTTCATCTCATTTAATCATTCAAATGGGTTGCTCCTATCCAAAAGTCTGATTGGTTGAGGCACATTTAAAACTTTCCAATGACGGTGCATCAGTTGAATTCTGTATTAATGCAGCGAATCATATTGTTGCTTAGCAACCATCAACAACTAGTATTGTGCTTATCAAACACCTACATTTTTTACATATAAAGAAAATGCTACATTTGAATATCATAAAACAGCCTTGCCCATAATAATCAGAATCATTAACCCTCCTATTTAAAAGTATTTTAAAATGAAATTGATCAAAAGTAACATTTTAATGTCACAAAAGATTTCTATTTCAGCTAAACTAATTCTATATGAATCCTGAAGAAAACTGATTTTAACATTAATGATGAGAAGAATCAATGATTTCTAAAGGATCATGTGATACTGAAGATGGCTAAAATTTAATCTTTTCTTCACAGGAATAAATGACATTTTACAATATATTCGAACAGAAATCAGTTTTTTAAATAAAATTGATCAAAAGTAACAGTAAAGACGTGTTTTAAATTTCAAAAGATTTCTGTTTCAACAAAACCTCATAAAAGAATCCTGAAGAAAACTGCTTGATGATAAGACGACATGAAATCAGCCTAATAAAATGATTTCTGAAGGACCACATTACACTGAAGATGGCTGAAAATGCAGCTTTGCATCACAGGAATAAATTACATTTTACAATATATTCAAATAGAATCAGTTATTCAGTATCTGTATCTATAATGAAACAAATGCAGCCTTGGTGAGATATGAAAAAAAATATGTAGCGTATACACCATAGTACAGTAAATACCAGCTGATGCATTTCTACCATCACAATGTATATTCAATTACAGCATCCAGCTCTGATGTTTAATGTGTTCAAACGCGAGACTGCCTGTGAGTCACAACGCCCGCCTGGAAAGGAGTATTTATGAAGCACAAATGCAGCACAAGTTCATTAGCACAAATCCCATTGAGCCCAAGTGTGCGTGTTTGACTGTTTGTATGAGTGTTTTTGGCTCATTTCTGGTTGCCCTCATTCACCTCTACAGATTATGGTGCTGTGCCTGCTATCGACTGTCTCTCCGCTGTCTGTTTTCCCTCTCTCTCTCTCTGTCTCTCTCTCTCTCCCTCCCTCTCATGATGGTAAAAATATCTGCAGACAGCAGGAACACAGGCACCGCTCTCTCTCTCTCTCTCCCACCCATGTGATCTCTCAGGCAGGCGTCGCTGTGCACAATCTCCAGCCCTCTGCCGGCTGCAGCTAATGAGTCTTTGTGTGGCTCAAGCGAATGAGAGTGAGTCTTGGGTCTGTTTTAGACCGGAGCGTGTGCTAACAGCAGCGGAGACCGGGTTTATCTCTCGTGCCCCGGTCTCCTCTACAGTCTCAGTGCAATGGAGGGCCTTCATTCAGACCGTCTCATCTGGCTCTGAACGGCGTGAGGGAGGAGAGAGAAGCGGCGGAGGACACAGGTTGGTGCATTTTGAAGTGAGGCATGACTCGTGACCTGTGTTTCTGTTCTGATGTGTCACGCACGGCCTGATGGGAAATCTGAGGTCAACTTCTGAGAGCGCTCGCTGCTGCTTTGACCTGCACTATAGGAGATGCCAGTAGGAATTTGTTAACCTGTAGATATTTTTGTATTGTAACGTGGTAGATTTGTGTCCCAGAGCTGTCAAGATGAGGAACTTGTTGTTAAGGGGCTTTACGTTGTATGCTGTGTATGGTTGCTAAGCAACTTTAGAACATGCTGCATTAATGTAAAAAAAGTTATTAATGTGCATCATAGGTGTACATTACTACATTGTCTGTTGTAGTATATTTAAAATGTCTCAACTACACACGCACATATATATAGAGAGAGAGAGAGAATGACTTATCATTTGTTTTAAATAATCTTTTGGTCAGCTTTAATCAAGTTTCAAATCAGAAGGGGAGATATCAATTTAAATGTTGAAATTAAGCACCTTTCATTTGTAAAATGAAATATAAAGATATAGATTATCCCAAAATATGTATGTCCATATGACTGTGTTTTTATAGATTAAATTAAATATAGATTATCCTAAAACGGGTATTACCACATAAATGTATTTATTTACAAACCACTTTTAAAGATTAATTACATATATGAAACAGGAATCACCCCAAAATGGGTATTTTTTAATTAATTAAATATATTAAATATATATTATCTTAAAATATGCATTATCACATAGTTGTATTAATATATTTTGTTCATAGATTTAATATATATTATCCCAAAACAGGTGTTAATACATGATTGTAATAATATTTAAACCTTTTTCATAGATAAATCAAATATATTAAATATAGATTATCCTAAAATATGCATTTCCACGATTATATTAATATATATATATATATATATATATTATTCCAAAATAGACAATACCAAATGATTGTATTAATATATAATTAATCTTTATTTTACAGATTAATTAAATGTATTAAATATGTTGAATATACCATACATGCCATACATGATGGCATTTACATTAAAAAAAACTTTATTTTAGTTTAAATGTAATAAAAATGTCTTATTCCAAAATAGAAAATGTCACATGATTGTATAAAAATATAAACTTTTATTTTACATGTTAATCATGCCAAAATATGTATTAATATATAACTGTATAAATATAAACACTTTTTTATTTAATATAACCACATTACTGTATTCATGTATAAACCATTTTTAAAAATTTATTAAATGTGTTAATTATCCCAAAACTATCCCAAATTGCATATTGCCACAGGATTTCATTAATACTTAAATAACTGTTTTCTGTCGAATTAAAAAAAAAAAAAAACATTATTTTTCTATGCAGCAAGTTTGATACAACATTTGTCATGTCGTGATATATGTGGTCATCCTGCCCAACCCACTATACTGTAGGTCTTCTCATAGCGCTCAGCATCCACTGCCAAGAAGTATCGACTGCTGTAGGCTGTCAGTTCTGCATTGACAAGACTGAAGTACATGTGCATTTGTACATGTGTATGTCCGTATTGTACAGAGCTCCTCCAGGGAGTGGCTGTTTTTGTCTCTGCAGGCTTTTGCTGCAGGATTTTCACTTGTAACATGCTGCAAGTGTGCTGTGGAAAACTACAGCAGCTAAGAGAAGACAAAGGGAGAGAGAGAGAAAGGGAGAGCTAGAGATGTACAGGAGAAATAACTAGTACAGCAGTCAGCTCTTGTTACCTCGGGTTAGCCGGAGATGTCATGCCGATTTATTGTGTCAAGAAATAGGAAAAGTTGCTTCTCTAGCTGTAGTCTCGGACGTGAGCGTGGGATCTTCAACATCGACTGCTTTAAAGCTGCAAGTCGCATCTGCATGTTAGAAAATACAATAATAATGTTATGCGGTTTTGCAGCGCAAGTCGTATTCCTAAATGATTCTTTTTCACAGACTCATTTCACCAGTGAATTCCCTCTGATTACAGATGCACCATTGCATGAACGTTTATTTTTAAATCTTGGATGTCTGTGTGTGTGTTAGATGCCCAACAAATGAAGAAAAAAAAGCGAAATGACTCTCAAATGTGAAATTCACTATTTGTGCGAGTGTATTAGTGTCTCCATGGCAACCGCTTCTGGTATCACTGAGCAGCGCGGCATCCGCTGAGGATGGAAAATGCGAATGGATTTTCAACAAGGGGAACTAATTATGATGATTACGAGAAAATTGACTTACATTGTGTCTCCAAAACTAGAGAAGCCATTTCCAATTATTGCGAACCTCCCGTATCTCGCCGGACTGCTGCGGGATCAGCGGGACTCAAACAGATCTGGGGCTTAGATCAAGGGAATTTTTGGTGCTTTCAGGAACCATGTTTCTCCATGCAGTCCTTGAAGGCTTGGAAAGTCTGTAATGGGGAAAATAGATAACAGTTAGCATTCTTTTTCATCTCTAAAAACATGTTTTAACATCAGGCAGACAAGGTGGCTAAATCTAATTGCATTAAAAACATAATTGCACAGTCATTTTAGGTGTCATATAGGAATCACAATAATATGTTATGCAGCAAAGTTCAATACGCTGGATTAAGGCTTTTTTCTTCTATGCTCTGATCAATAACTTCAGTTGATTCAAAAGTTGTACCCGAAATACAGAAGTCAGTCTTGATGGTTACTTTAAAAAACTTTAAATAATTATGTTGAACATAAAACGTAGATTACTGGAGTAAACTACTTTCTTCTTTGAAAGAACTCATTAGAATACATTGGTTAAAAACTGTGGGAACCATTGTTTTAGTATCGCGGTCATGTTGTTATAGTTTTTTGTTAATATTAGGCTTTAGTTTTATATTTTACATTTTCATTTCAGTTAAAAAAAATTTACAGAAATTTGCTGTGTTTACACATTTAAATATTTTTGGTTGCAGTTTTAGTTACTTTTGTACATAATAATATTAATATATATATACCTATATATATATATATATATATATTAGTGCTGGGCAATGATTAATCGCGATTAATCGCATCCAAAATAAAAGTTTTTC
>JAUCMS010000153.1:18268329-18283727 GCA_032357445.1 Enteromius radiatus | reverse complement strand
AAAGAAAAACTTTTATTTTGGATGCGATTAATCGCGATTAATCATTGCCCAGCACTAAATATATATATATATATATAATTGTGATTATTTTAATCATGAAATAATTATCTTAATTTAAGGTTTTTTTTATTATTATTATTCGTTTATTTAGTTGTCATTTACATGAGTTTGATTGATGAGTCTGATAAAATGTGTATCTTGTTTGAATGCGCTGTAAGCTGGTTTGGATAAAAGTATAAAGTAGAACGCATAAATGTAGTTTACGTTTACCTGTTTGGAACCAATCGATTCAAGACAACTACTGCGATGTTGCCTTAAAGGTAACCTATAGTACCTTTATAATACCTTGCAGTGCATGCTGTAGTAGAGT
Source organism: Enteromius radiatus (assembly GCA_032357445.1). NCBI lineage: Eukaryota > Metazoa > Chordata > Actinopteri > Cypriniformes > Cyprinidae > Enteromius > Enteromius radiatus. Next base: position 18,283,357 of record JAUCMS010000153.1, on the reverse strand, counting down.
TTTGTGTGGATTCAGTTGCTTCAGAGGTTGAGAGTAGGTGCTTTGAGTGTGTCTGTGGAGAACAGAGCCGTGTTCTGTCCTTATGGGAGGGAGAGGGAGACACATTCCGCAGCGCTGCTGTGGTTTGGAGGCTCTCCAGCTGCTGTGTTCACCCCACACACACACTGAAACAATAGGCCTCAGCTGAGACCCATGCAGCCTGTGGGCCGAGGCTGGTCTTGCCCAAGGGTTTAACTGGGCCGGAACGAGCAGAAACAATGTTCCAGTGTCATGAGATTCCATTCTGCTGCAGAATCCTTTGATGCCATGTATTTTATTAATGCATTTTAGTCATATATCATATGACATGTTAACCAATCCAACACCTCTCATTTGTAGTATACAATATGTGCACTATATTACATTTTTTTTTTTTTATTGCATCCAAAATAATTTGTGTACATAATATATATGTATTTATTATGTACATTAATAATACAAACACATGCATGTATATATTTAAAAATATGTTATGTTTATATACTGTATGTTCACAAATGAATAATAAGAATATTAATATCTATTAATATTGAATTATATAATTATATGCTGTACACATACATATGTAATGTAAACATAACGTTTATTTTTGATGTGATTAATCATGATTAATTATTTGACAGAACGACATTTTATCATTTGAAATTTCTTTTTTTTAAGGACAGGACATCAGGTAATCACCTTCAGATTTTATTGTTCCCCTACCTCCAAAATCTCAGTTGATCAGCAGCTCTGCTGGGCTTCAGCAGTCATCCGATGGTTCTGTGAGGCTTGCAGTGTGAAACAACACATTCCCTCCTTCAGTAATGAGGCTGCCAGCCAGCCAGCCTCTCTCTCTCTCTCTCTCTCTCTCTCTCTCTCTCCAGACTCTGGCACACTGCTTTCTCTGTTGTGTGCGTCTCCTTTTTTCACTCTTCTCATCGCTGGCTCAATTCTAGCTACAGAAATAAGCAACAGACTGGAGAGAAAAGATACTGTCAGGATGTGTTGCTGCTGCTGCTGCAGGTTTAGAGAATCTGTGTGAAATCTGTCCAATCCAACAGGCTGTAATATTGGCAGCTAAAGGTTTAAATGGTTGCTGCAGTCCAAATTCAAAATACTGGAAAGAGTTGTTTCTCTTGCCTTTGATCCTCAGACGTGATTATCACACGGATTGCCAGATTTGAGGACATGCAATAGGAATGAGTACAGCTGACAATATAAGGCGATAAGTCTCGTTTTAATATCCCTCTGGTCATAGAGCTTTTTTGTTGGATGCTTTTTAAGTCTGGTAGAATCTGCAATCTCTGTCCCATTTCGCTTCCATGGCTGCAATACGCTGAGTTTTCCACCAACTGGCAACCCTGGGTGTCAAAATCCTTTAGGGACCCTTTTAACAAGACTGTGATGAATTGTTTCAACAGTCATGAGTTTTTTAGATTTTGATTTTTTTTTTTAAAACTGTACTTCGTATTATATAATCTTTTTAAAAATAACCAAAAAAGAAAGTAAACATGAGGGTGTTTCTGATACAGCGTCTATGGGAGGGACCATAAATTTGACATTGTACTCTCTTCTATCATGGAGGCTTTTTCTTGCTATTTGATCAACTTAGGAAGCAAAAAATATTTTTACTGCTCTTAAAGTTAACCCAACTATGACAACTTCTGTTGCTGAGAAACCCTGAAACTTAAAAATAAGATGTATGGTAAAGGTAGCACCTTTAATTTTCTCCAGGATACTTCACTTCTTTGTAATAACAAGATTTATTTATTTTTTTTTTCTGCTCTGAAGATTCCACTTACTTTTACAACCATCTACCGAACATTTCTTTCCGAGTGGAATTGAGCCTTTGAGTCTAATTTCGTGTTATTTTCAGTCATGCTGTGTCCTTGTACTTTGATTAATACATTCCTGAAGCTGAGGTAGTCGCTTTATGAGCGCAACTCTGAAAACTCATCTCAAGTTTCCCGTTTGTTTTCTTTCCTGAAGACACTCAATCAAACACAGACAAAATGGACTTCCTGGAAGGTTGAGGTAGAATTCAATTAGTAGTTTTTTTTTTTCTCTCTCTCACTCTCTGCTTCCATCTGGGGTACTGTGAGGCCTGGTGATCAATGGCAGTGAGGAGGAGGACAGGAAAGGAGAGGAGGATGTGCACTCTAACGCTTATCACTAATTGAGTGCTTTGAGGATCACAGAGAACATAAGCTTAATATAGAGCAACAATGGCTGACCACTTCTTCTGTGGCCTTGGTTCTGGTATATTTTCCACATTTATTTTTCCATAGGGATCTAAAAACCAGCTCTGAGTTTTATTAGAAAGCAAAAGTGTGTGAAAACACCAAACGACCCATTTTCCAGGCGCGTCCGCACAGCATCGAGATAAACACATTTCAACTTTTTAGAATGGCGCAAGTGCACTGTGGGTCATGTGACATGAATCAACCAATCAACTTCAGCCTTTTCCCGTAACAACATGAAAGCTTATGCTGCATTTACGCCATCTCTTAATTACCGTACAGATGTGGTGATGCGCTGACTTCACAGATCAGCGATTGGCTTCGTGTAATTGATCTGCCATTTTTAGCTGTGCATTCTTCCCCATTCAAAATGATATGATTCTATAGTCTTTGGTCCAAGTCGTAACTCTCAGAACACTCCGAGTTCACAGATTGGAATTATGTACGCACTTAAAGAGGGCTTTGGCGTTGAAATTGTTGCCATAGAAACACATAATTTAGATAGAGTAGAATGTCACATGTTGCAAGCGTTTTGATAATAACGTAGTTTCGGGAGGAACGCTGGACGAATTAGCCACAGCTGGCCCACATTAGCTAATCAATCTCCTCATTCCGAACTTCCAATCAAATTCCTCCAAAGCACTATAAATATCCGCTTCCCGCTTCCTTCTGCATCTCGCTTTTGTAAAACCCCCCTTTCCCCGCCTACCTCCCTTCGCATTTTGCGCTCTCCTCAGGGGGGGCAGCCGAGGATCGAGCCGGCCTCCGAACCCTTACCCTCGCTAAGGTTCTAAGCGCTAGGGTTCGGAACCTGCCGTTCCCCCGGCTCGCTCCCAGGACAGCACGCCAAACCTGCTTTACTTACCATGAGGAAGCGCGAATTCTTGAAGTCATCTTGGAATTACGAAATGACATGAAGGCAGCTTTAGACAAAATAAAGCAATAGCTGGTCACATGTGAATGGCCCCTGTTTAAATTAAGTTTTTAGTAATGCATATTACTAAGAAAAATCAATATATTTAAAATATCTTCATATAACATGATCTTTACTTAAAACCAAAAAATCTCTGAAGTATATTCCTATTCATTAACAGTGATTCTGTTTGGTTGATCTCTTTCCAGGATTATTAGTGAATACAAAACACATTGAGTGAAACACGTCTCCTCCAAATGCACTTATCACTGGAATAATTCAATACGTCATTGAAATGTTACAAATCTCGTTGTCTGCGGAGAAAACGAATGGTATTTTTTACTTGCGCTCTCTGTCTGGTGCAGCCATGAGTGGAATCCTGAAGAGGAAGTTTGAGGAGGTGGAGGGAGCGTCACCCTGCTCCTCGCTGAGGGAGTCTGAGGAGGAGGAGATCTCCAGCACTGAGAGCGGAGACAGCAGCGACAGCGTCAACCCATCAGCCTCACATTTCAGCCACTCTTCATCAGCTTCAACCTCTTCATCAACACACGCACTGCAGCGGACAGGTGAGACTCATATGAAACGCTGTGACAATTCAGCATTATTACAGATATTTCAATGAAAGAAATTCTGTAGATCTGATAAAGAGAAAGACCCATTTAAAAATGGAATGGTAATAGTAAACAGATATGTTCTATACATGTAAATTTGCAGATACATAACACACTGCACGAATGATCATATTTGAAAAGGCATAATAGGGGTACTTTAAGCATATCCTCAAATTTTTAAGACTTTACTTGTGCATCTCCAATGTATCTTGATTTTTTATGATTGTTTTACAAGAATATACTGTTTTAGTTTTTTTTAAATGAGAAATTTTCACATTTAATTCTATGTGTCTTATGGAAACTTGTTTCTTCCACAGGATAAAAAAGGGTAATTGCGATTTTTGACTTATATTTTGTTTTTATACTTTATATTTTATAAGTGGAACAGCTGCCAGGTCAAAAACTAATGAGAATTAAACTGACTCTGAAGTTTAAGTATTAGTTTAACCACAAAAATGTATAAATCGGTCATTATTTATTCAATTTTTATTTTTTTTTTTTTTGGAACACAAAATAAAACATTCAAAAATTTCATTTCACATATGAAAAAAATATATTGTAAAATGTAAAACATTTACTTTTTGCTGAATTGGTCCTTTAAATTTAATGACAACTGGCACAAAACTGTCGTGTCATTCCTTTAAAGCACAGAATTGTTGGTATATGAGAAAGAAGATGGGAAATACCGTTTTCCAGAGAATGTCCCCAGGGAAAACGCTAGCTTGAAATTGGTAGCAGAAAATAGAAAATGGCCCTTTGAAAGGAAAATTCATCACTGAGATTTGATATTGATCGTCATCATGCTTGTCTGAAGGGGGCTTGAGAAAATATCCATCATCGCAATAAACGTAAAACATCTGGCCTCATACCGCTAACCGTTGAGAATCTGAAGTGTGCATGAGCCGGCATTTGACTTCATGATAAGCTGAAGAGCAGTTCACCTGAAAAGCATCAGTCATCATTTCTACGGCGACTTCTAAACTAAACAGAGATTAATTAACGCCCAATAAAGCGAGAAGTTGATTTAGGAGAGCGGTTTTCTCATTCTTGATGCTCTTCAGCTCTCAGTTCTCCGTCACCTCTCTTTTGTGAAGCTCATTCACTTTGATTCCGTCATTAAAAATAATTAGGAGTTTATGTGCACCAGATGTCTGCGGATGACCCACGGTGCAGCGAGTCCCAGAGGACATCTGTTTCCTCCTTTAGAAAGCGCTGCTATTTCAGCACAGCTTCAGAGAGAGGTTACGTCTACATTAAGATGTGAAATGCAGCTCATAATCGTAAATTAGTGACATTCAGATCAACCCGCTGAGCAGGATTCTTGGAACTATTTCCAGCAAAAGTAAACATAATGAATAGCCAGTGAGAGTTAAGTGCAAACCCCGTGGCACATCTGGGGGTATTACACATGTCATGGTAATGATTGCCATATACATATACATATAATATTGAAACCCATTCAAAAGTCTGGTGTTGCTGAGATTTTGAAAGATGCTCTTGTATTCGATTAATGGGAAAAAAAAAAAAATAAAAATAAGAATATATTGTGAAATATTACTAAAATTCAAAATAGATGTTTTCTGTTTGAATAGTGTCACATGATCCTTCAGAAATTATTCTTAATATGTTGATTTGTTGCTTAGGAATGATGTCTTTTATTCTTGTTATAAAAAAAACTGCATTTATGTTTTATAAATTTAAATATCAATTTAATGCATCCTTATTATATTTTACTTATAAACTGAAGCCTATTTAAGGACTGTTTTTTGCACTGGGACATTGTTCTCAAAGTTATTTAATTACATTAATGAGAACCTAATAAGAATCACCACTGAGAATAATGAGTAGCACAAAAAAATGCAAAGTAAAACATTTATATTTATTACTGTAATAAGAATTTTACGTGGAAAAAATATTTAATTGGCATGAAAATAAAATGATAATGAAATAAAAATATTTAATCAGGCACCATTTTCTTCATACAGAATACATTTTATTATTTTTCTCATTTTATTTTAGGGGTGAAATTTGTGGAAGCTTATTTCTGCGAGACTAAAAATAGAAAAACAATATTTATATTTAAACATATAATTGTGCCTTTTTCTCCCTATTCAGAGTTTTCACAATTTCACAACAACTTCTTTTTTTTAGCACAATTCCCAGCTTTATATCTTGCAATTCATATTTTTTTTTTAATTTAAACTAGGCATCTAACTATAGAGACTCTAGCCTGTTTTTTATTTGTATTTTTTTGAGATTCACATGTTTATGCACATGTCCAAAGAAAAAAGTACATATCACTCACAATTAATTAGTCCCTGTACTTAGAATGCATGGCTGTGCTTCAGTTCTGTTGGAGTTCCTGAGTCAGACTGGGTTAAGCGCAGTGCACACATTGATGTGTGTGTGTGTGTGTGTGTAATGTATTCTGCTGGTGGTTCTGGGCGGGGGACCGGCAGCAGCAGATGGTTCTTATTTGTCCTGTTTGTGTCAGACATGAAGGGAGCTGTGGGAGAGAGTATCAGGGAAACTCCACTCTTGTGGAGGCCAAAACTGGGGATATTTATACAGGGTATATTTACCATCCCCCTTTAAATAGCCAAACAATAGGAGCCGGTGGCGTGCAGAGAAATGAAGGAGCCACTAGAGGCGCACAGAGGAGGATGGCTTACTTATACAGCTGCCTGACATAACTTACAAAGAATAATATTTCAATATTTTAACACCACGAACAACAGATTTACATTTCAAACAAATGCAGTTTTTTTTCTATACAATCTCACTTAGGAGGGTTAAATCAAAGCTGCTACAGTATATACTGAATATGCATTATTTATATTTATTTAAGAGATGCGTTCTCAGTTATCTAATACAGTACAAATAGCAAGGGTTTTTTTTTATTCTATAATAAATGAAAAGAAAACAGATAGAATAGAAAAACAAAGTTTTTTTTGCTTTTGTTAATTATATAATAAATAAAAACAACAACTAGAGTACACAAAGAATAAAAAGAATAGGGAAGCTAATGTTAGTTTTAGCATTATTGTAGCATGGTGCTAGCAACATCACGATCATGAGTTCAGTTCCCAGGGAATGCATGAACTAAAAGGTAATGTAAACCTTTACCAAACTCATAAATGCACATATAAATGCATACATTTAATATAAATTAATCATTGTAAAATTCACAAAATCAATCAATAAAGTCAAATATATTGTCAATATTTAATGCATCACTCAGCCCTATTTTCAAGTCCACAAATCGCTCAGATGTAATGCACTCTTACTGGAAAAATGCATATCAGTGTCCGAACTGTAATTTTATTTTACCTTTAATGTCTTTCTAGCATCCTCGATACTGAAGCGGGAGAAGCGAATGAGGACGAGGAGGGTGCACTTTGAGAAGGTGACGGTTTATTACTTCAGCCGGAGGCAGGGATTCACCAGCGTGCCCAGTCAGGGTGGCAGTACACTGGGCATGTCCAGCAGACACAGCTGTGTGAGGCAGTATACGCTGGGAGAGTTCGCCATGGAGCAGGAGAGAATCCACAGAGACATGCTCCGAGATCACCTGAAAGAGGAGAAACTCAACTCTATTCGACTGCGGGTAAGCAAACCATTTTTTTTTTTTTGGTCATACATATATTCAGAGCTGGAGGTACATTACTTACAAATTGTAATCATACAAATTGTGATTACAAATTACATCACAAAAATTGTAGTCAGTAACGTTATTCATTACATTACACATTTTAGGTAATATAATCAGATTACTTTTAGATTACTTGTCATCAGTAGTTGACTTCTTAAACCTGATTTTTTATTTTTTTTGTAAATCTGACTAATGACTAGCCTATGTGGCAATATCCACAAAACCGGACTATTAGACTACATTGTGTGAATTATTATTGTAATTATTCTAAGTACAAGTGCTTAATTTTGGAATCTGATTATTTAATCCAGATTACATGTTATCAGTTACTACAGCTTTGCATATATTACTGTGCAAATGTCTTTAATATTTCACCTTTTGTATTGTCCTCAGTTGACGAAGAATGGCTCGGTGGAGTCCGACGAGGCCAACGCTCTCACGCTGGACGACATCTCTGATGATGATCTGGATATTGATAACACAGAGGTGGATGAATACTTTTTCCTTCAGCCGCTGACCACTAAGAAGCGGCGCGCTCTGCTGCGCTCATCCGGCGTCAAGAAGATCGATGTGGAGGAGAAACATGAGCTACGGGCCATCCGGGTGTCCAGGGAAGACTGTGGCTGTGACTGCAGACTCTTCTGTGACCCGGAAACCTGCACATGCAGCCTCGCTGGCATCAAGTGTCAGGTATGATCAGCAAACACACACATGAGTAGTTGACGTATCAATGTGTCCTATGGTATGGCAGCAAAAAAACTTCTGACATTCAAAGTTATTTGTATAAATTTTTCTCGTGTTATTTTGTTTTTATCTTTGTTTTTATTTATAACTGCCCATATATTACACAAAAAACATGGTATCGTTGCAGAGGAGTTTTAGTGGGAGTTTAATAAATGTAATAAATATTCAGGTTGGTCTAACAAAAATATTCCTGGGTCACTTTTTTTTTACCTAAAAAACAATAATGACGAAAGTATTTGTAGTACTTTTAGGTAATAGCGTGCTGATATTATTTGTATCACCATTAAAAAAACATGTTTATTAAATTCATTATTATTATTGTTTTAATATTTACTATTAATATTTACATACTTTTTTTACTAAAAATATTTTAATGTTAATATTATAGTTATTAATCTTAATGTTGTTATTTATCTCCCAGATTTCAATTACCCTGTTTTTTTCCAATTGTCAGTGATGACTCTAATTCTAAAAATAATGTATTATTAGTCTATTTAAAAAAAATTGAAACAGTATGAATTAATAGCTTGAACTGTACACAATGTAAATTGTGTATATAGTATTATTTTATACGAATTTATATGAAATTATGAAATTATATGAATATGAAATTATTAGCATTTATATAATTTAGGGAAATAATATGGATACTCTAATAACAATGATGTCTTACAATGTGCTTATTTGTCATGAATATAATGCAAAACAATATCAACGATGAAAATAGTCTTTATTGAGCAGTTTTTATTATTTTGAGGTGAATAAGACCCTAAAATGTTTGTGACATTGTGTTGTGTATAAGACTCACCCAGTCGCTAGAACCCCATCAGGAGCTGATTTGCATTCTGCCATACTGTAGTAAAACAAACCCAGTCGAGGAAATTTAACATGGCAGACTAACAAGCATAAATGATTAAGATGTCCAGAGATAAAGTTTAATGGAGGTATGCCCTGATAGAACAGATTAGATCTGACTGATACAGCTGGTTAAATTTTACTCCGTGCATCAGGCTTTCAGGAGAGCCAGGGGCTTTATTTAGACCATTCCTGCTGTGTGTAATTCAAACCACCCTAAACTGGCCTGTGCTCAAGTGTTCTTGGATGTCCACAGGTGGACCGTATGTCGTTCCCATGCGGCTGCACAAAAGAGGGCTGCAGCAACGCGGCCGGCAGGATCGAGTTCAACCCCATCCGAGTTCGAACTCACTTCCTGCACACCATCATGAAGCTGGAACTCGAGAAGAGCCGCGAGCAGCAGCAGAATTCCGGCGTCGTTGCGTCGACTGGCAATGGTTTCCACGGTGACCCGAATGGTCACTGCAGCCCTCTGGCGACAGGCCTGCATGCGCTGGAATACGCAATCCCAGATACAGTCCCGCAGACCACCATCATGCATCTGCAGGCCGGCGACGACATGGACGACACCTTAGAGGAGGAAGAGGAGGAGGAGGAAGAAGACGATGAGGATGAGGAAGATGAGGAAGAGGATGAAGATGACGAAGAAGATGAGAACGAAGACGACGAGGACGAGAGCAGCAGTCTGTGCAGTCTATCCGACTCCAGCACGCAGAGTTTAGCGAACAGCGACTCTGAGGAGGAAGACGACAATGAGGACGAAGACAAGACGGAAGAGTTTGATACGGGATTGGCCAATAGTGAAGTGGTTCCGCCCCCTTCCGTGATGTGTTACTCTGAGAATACGGTCGCATCCGACAACCAAACTAACGGCAACTCCTACTTCATCAACTCCACCGCGGAGTACTACCAAATGGAAAACGCTACTCCGCCCACACTTTTAGCCAACCAATCTAGTGAGTCCTACGTAGGAGACACAGCGTCTTATCAAGACAGGGTTAATGACTCCAGTAGGGTCATGTCTCAGGGTCCTTACAATGTGACCGCTGACCAATACACAGACTACTCCCAGCAGCCCGAGCAGCCATATGCCAATCACCACTTGGCCGTGATTGGCTGTTGCGCCTCAGAGCCAGATAAAAGCGTCCAATCCAAAGGGACCTTCCTCAGCCAATCAGGAGAGCTGAGCCAGATGGAATTCCAAAACTATCTGAACAACAATACACAGGATACGAGTTACAACGCCAACGGGAACTGTTACGTAGCTGAACAGCCAAAGGAGATGTCTCACAATCTGCCCGAAGTTTCGCTAGCGGACAACACGAAAGGACCTACTTTACTGGACGCTTTCGCTGAGCCCACTCCAGTTTAGATTCTGAGAGCGGTGCAAGAGTATAAATGCAGCCTTCGATTCTGCACATCAACATTTCGTTTTCCTGTTTAACGTTTGGCGGATCCAAAAATATGTATTTTTACGGAACTTTGCAAAGAACAAAAACGATTTAAACTGCAAAATCAGAGCGTATAAGCTTTAGGTCGGAAACACTCTACGTAAGTACGTTAACGCAAGCGCTTCTAGCTACGCAAGCTTGATTTCAATAACGCAATGGGTCTTGCACTCACTAATAATTGCTTGGAATATTTTGCATTTGTACGTACAGGAGAACTTGCAGAAAAATGTGCATTCTCAACCTCAACTAACTTCTTCAGTAAGTTCTTGATTTGTTCATGAAACATTCATACACAGATTTCAAGCACAAATTTATGTGTACAAGTGCTTAGTAAAAATGAGACCCATTGTTTTTAAATCAACAGACATTAGTTGGTATTTTAGTGCCCCCTTGAGGTTAATTACCACTAGAGCAAGAACTTAAAGGGACAGTCCACCTAAAAATGAAACACTGTCATTATTTACTCACCCATACATCATTCCAAACCTGTTTTAAGAAGAAAAAAAGAAAAGAAAAAAAATATTATTAATTTAAAAAAATATTATTTGTCCATACAATGAAGGGAAATGGGGTCCAATATTGCTTGGGAGTCCAGCGTTGTTCATGCTAACTTCTTGTATGTTCTGCAGAAAAGGTTTGGAAAGACATGAGGGTGAATAAAAGACAGAATCGTAATTTTTGGGTAAACTTCAGGTCCATGCTTGTAAAATGTTGACCAAGCGTTTACGTACTGGCGCAAAGTCTATTCCTGGCCTTAGGCTCGTGCAATGTTTCTTGTAATTTCAAAAGTTCTAGTTTTGAGCAGAAATGTGGATAGAACTTTTCTATGTATCTGTGTCAGTGGTGCAAAAAAGAAAACAGAAAAAAAAGATTGTTGCTGTTAGTGTTCTGAAGTAAGTGTATATCTAAATGTTTGATAAAAGCATGTTTTTTTTTGTTTTTTTAGCTTTCATCGCTGGTTTATGGTTTTGTAAGAGTTCGATGTACTGTAAAAGAGAAAAATAATACTGTTGCGTTTTCGTACACATACTTCATGCTTTAAAGAGTTGGTGAAAGCATGAAAACGGCTCTTAAAATGTGTGCTGTTCATTTGCCTTTGCTTACAAAACCAAAACCATGATATTTAAGTTGTGAACATGATACATTTCCTCAACATAATTGCACTTTTCCATTGGCTGATATTATACAGAACCGCAACCAATTGTTACCTAAACACTAAAGGGGGCGGGGCTATCTGGTACCGTGCCATGACTATGGCTGTGTTTGGAATGGAATAATTGCTTACTACTTACTGCATAGTATATTATCTGTATACTATGGAGGCTTGTTTCCACAACAAGATAAAAAAAATGAATTGCAGTTTTTATCTCAATGTTTTTTCTGAAGTTTTTTCTTTTCTTTTTTCAGAATTGGGAAAATTTTGGATACAGTATGTGTACGTATTCATACTGTATATATAGTAGTATGTTAGCACGCTATTCCGAACACAGTCCTACGGTAGATTACGTTTTTAGAACATATCTCAAGTTTTTTGTGGAGACATGAAGGAGACATGATTTTTTTTTTTTTCATGACACTAACAAGAAATATATATCATATCTATCTACATTTGTTTAAAATGACAGATAGGAGACAGAAGGTCGTTAGATAACAGATTTAACTTTTTAAACCAGATTACCATAATGAAAATGATCAGACACTTTGTCTTATGGAACTCTGAGATACTAAAGTCTTAAATTATCTTTGGGATTATACAGGGATTTCTGATGAAATGCACTTTGAAATGCATCAAGTTACTGCGAATGAAGCATTCCGTTTCTGTCAGGCGAAGATGATTTTTAAAAGTGTTTAAATTACGAAGTCTAGAATACAAATGAACTCATATTAGGTTAGGTAATACTTTACATTTATTGCATAAAAGGTATTGAAGGTGTTGAATGGATGAAGGCCAGAAAAAGTGATAAATATTTTATGGCATGATGTGAGAATATTCATCCAATAACTTAGCTTAAGATTTTGAGAGGAAAAAGAATAATTCTTGTCATGGTTATTTAATTTAATAATCAACTTTGACTGAATAAATCATTTTGAAGAGTAATTTGTTAAGTGCAATAGTTTACAGTGTGATAATGCCACACATGAAAGCTAATGTTCATTTCACATCAGATTTCCTCCTGTGTTAAAGGGAAAGTTCACTCAAAAAGAACATTGTCATTATTTACTCACCCTCATCCAGGTCATTCTGAACTCGTATTCCGTTATTTTCCTCTCTCTAAAAAAAAAAAGTAATTTTTAGTAAAATATTAATTCTATGACATGAGGGTGTTTAAGTAATCACAGGATAATAATTTATGTGTGAAATATTACTTTAAAGCACTGATGAGTTGAGATGAAGCTGTTTTTAACGCACAAACCTTATGATGCATCTGTCAGTTTGTTTATCCTCTTGATGAAAGAGAGTCATTGTCCAATGGAGAATGTCCCTCAATAAGCTCAAGACAGGACAATCAAATGCCTTTTATGTCATCAACATTGTAGCGTGACCTTGTGGGGCGGTAACGAAATAACCTGATCTTTAAAGGTGAAGTGTGTCATTTAAAATATGTATCCCAGCTTTAACTTTCAGAACTATAGGTAGAATCTTTAACCTCACACAATAAATAAGCCTTTATGCTTCAAACATGAAATATACCTCAAAATGCTATGCTTTGAGTGGTGTGCGATTACCTATCCATATGAAAACTCATTTGTGGCACATACTATAAACATACATTTCTTAAATATGAAATATTTGAAATAGATATGATTTAAAATGTCATAAATTTCCTATAAAAACTTTAAATTATGACAGTTTAAATTTAAAATATATATATATTTGTGACCAAAGTCATAATTATGATATACTAAGTCATAAATATGAGATATAAATAAGTCAAAATGTCGACATACTAATTCATTAATGTGTACTAATCATTAATAGAAAAATAATGAAAATTATGATTATTACAAGTCATAAATTTCTGTTTACTTTTTGTCAATAGTAGTGCAAAAATGACATACTTCGCCTTTAAAGATAAAACAAATAAAGAAGATGTGTTTTCAAATGACTGAAAATACTGAATGTTGCGATGGTAATTCGGGCAGCAGCATTGGATCACTGCCTTGGCTTAAGTAACCAATGGTTTACTTAAAATTGAATGCCTTCATTTTCTAATTCATTTTTGCCATCATTTCAGATTCTACAAAAGTAAATTCACTCTGTGTTTTTGCCTTCTAGGATTTATTGTCTGGACATTGGTTCAGATTTTTCTTTACTTCACTTCTTGACTTACACACACAGTGCTGGTACAACAGACCTCAGTCTTTGATGCATTATGGGATATAAAAGACACGTGTACAAATGTAATGTTATTGAAGCCTGTACTACAGCGGGACAGAATGAACTGGCAGCAGACAGGAGTCGTCATATCATGTTACCAGTTAGAAGTTCTCATTCTGTTTTCAGTATTTCTTATGAATGATCTATTATAATGTGTATTTATTGTGCGTTCCTTAAACAGTATGTATTGAATAAAAATTCTCTTTGTAAAAGCGCTTGTTGTTGCATCATAAATCACTAAACTGGAAAAGAGTTAAGACAAAATCAGGAGTTGGCTTCACAAAAGATTTCAGACAGACGAAGACACAGACAGATGGAGACACAGACAGAGAGAGAGAGAGACAGACAGACAGATGGAGACACAGGATGACAGACAGACAGATGAAGACAGACAGCCGGAGACACAGACAGCGAGACAGACAGACAGATGGAGACACAGAGAGACAGCTGGAGACACAGACAGAGAGAGATAAAGAGAGACAGACAGACAGATGGAGACACAGACAGAGAAAGAGACACAGACAGAGAGAGACAGACAGACAGATGGAGACACAGACAAAGAAAGAGACAGACAGACAGATGGAGACACAGGATGACAGACAGACAGATGACATAGTGACACAGAGACATAGAGAGACAGCCGGAGACACAGACAGAGAGACAGACAGATGAACAGGCAAAGACATAGAGAGAGAGACAGACAGACAGGTGGCGATACAGACAGAGAGACAAAGATATAGAGAGAAAGACAGACAGACAGACAAAAAGGTGGCGATACAAACAGAGAGAGAGAGAGAGACAGATGGACAGGCAAAGACACAGACAGAGGGAGACAGACAGGTGGAGATACAGACAGAGAAAGATGTAGAGAGAAAGACAGACAGACAGACAAAAAGGTGGTGATACAAACAGAGAGAGAGACAGACAGATGGACAGCCGGAGACACAGACAGAGAGAGACAGAGAGACAAAGATATAGAGAGAAAGACAGACAGACAGACAAAAAGGTGGTGATACAAACAGAGAGAGAGACAGACAGATGGACAGCCGGAGACACAGACAGAGAGAGACAGAGAGACAAAGATATAGAGAGAAAGACAGACAGACAGACAAAAAGGTGGTGATACAAACAGAGAGAGAGACAGACAGATGGACAGCCGGAG
>JAUCMS010000153.1:18258150-18268240 GCA_032357445.1 Enteromius radiatus | reverse complement strand
ATAGAGAGAGAGACAGACAGAGACAAAGATATAGAGAGAAAGACAGACAGACAGACAAAAAGGTGGCGATACAAACAGAGAGAGAGAGAGAGAGATGGATAGGCGAAGACACAGACAGAGGGAGACAGACAGAGAAAGATGTAGAGAGAAAGACAGACAAAAAGGTGGTGATACAAACAGAGAGAGAGACAGACAGATGGACAGCCGGAGACAGACAGAGAGAGACAGAAAGAGCAAAATATAGAGAGAAAGACAGACAGACAAAAAGGTGGTGATACAAACAGAGACAGAGAGAGACAGATAGAAGACACAGACAGACAGGCGGAGACACAGAGAGAGAGACAGACCGATGGATAGATGAAGACATAAGCAGAGAGAGAGACAGACACACAGATAGAAGACAACACAGACCAACAGATGGAGACAGAGAAAGACAGACAGACGGAGACACAGAGAGAGAGACAGTCAGATAGATAAATACAAAATAATAAAAACATCTAAAGCATTACATTTCACCATCTTTAATATGAACTCTTTGTTTCTTTTCTGTAATTCACAAACACTCTTGTACAAAAATTAAATCCTTTTTTGTTTCATTACAAAATATATTCTGAGCAAAGACGATTAATCTACATCACTTCATGGCATTGTGTGGAATAATGGTTTAGAAACCAAATTTGTGAGTCTTCTGATTGATGTAAACACCTGCTGTAATAAAAAAAAGGTTTCTGGCCTGATGTTTTTGGGGTTCATTCTGTTCTCCGTGACAAGACTGAATGTTCTGAAGGCAGACGCTTATATAACAGCGCCCTCTACTGCCAGTCATTCACTGTGTGATAGTACACCTTCAGTCTTATGTAACTCTAATCAAATATCCCCAATATTCAACAGCATACCAAAATATACAAAGTAACATCTAAAAATACACACACACACAAAACATTTCAGTTTGGTAAAATAAAACAAAAAAGGGCTTAAATGGCTAAAAAAAAAAAAACATAAAACCATCTCACAGAAATTCAATTTAAAATATTTGATCAGCATCATTCCTTCTATGCAACACATTTTTATGTCTACCTTATCTTATTTTACTTTATAAAGTAATCAAATAGGCTTGTATCATGTTAAAACCAGTTTCCTTTTACATGAACATTTATTTCACCATTTTAGTATTAGTATTTTTATCATGTTACTGCACTTCTAAAATAAAAACAAAAATAATATTCCATTATTTCATTTTCTGTTCTAATGTTTCAAACTAAATGTGTTTTCTTCAAAGTATTGTTTTTATTTGCTGATAAATGTCTAGGTTGTTTGCTAATACTACCAAAGTTTGGCTTGACCAGAACCTGGTCAATTTCTAAAAGGCTGCAAAACTGTTTAATAGAAATACTTATTAAATCAAAACAGAGTGTTGTTTTTAATAAGTTATGGAGCAGAAATGTACTGCAGAATAGGAATGACTCAGAACTTGTGAAATACGAATATGAAGCAAATACTTTCAGGAAGTCTTTGGTGCTGTAAAATCTGCATGTTGAATGAAATTTTTGAAGACGTCCATAATCTGTGTTTCATTAAGAGAATGCAACTGATACTCAGCATCACTGTGGTTGAGCTCATCCAGAATAAAAATAAGAAAAGCCACTTTGTGAGGACACACATCCTGTAGTCTTTCAGACAGAGAGAGAGAGAAAAAATATATAACTTCACATCACTGCACATGTCGTGGCCCATATAGACAGGATGTGCTCCGTTTTTGGTCCTGTAGATATTCCAACTCTCCAGCAGCAATATTTTCCACATACAAAAATAAATTAAAGGTCTGTGTCATACAGAAGACTCTTTCCGGTAATTTGTGTGTGTGTGTGTGTGTGTGTGTGTTCAGGGTCCAAAATTAACACTTACAATGCATCAGATATAAAATTTGCTTTGGCAAGTAAATAACAGATAGTTTGTCTTTGACTTTATTACGATCTGCATAATTACTCTTAGTTAGTTTAACTGTGACTGTGAGTCTGATCATATGTTCATCTGATCATAAATCATAAAAAGCATCTGATGAAAAGGAAGGCAATGCCATAACACACTGCAAGAGGCTCTGTGAAAAAAGATTGTGAAAGAGTTCAGAATTGAATTATGAATTAAGACGGGAATTTGATGATTCTGGTCACGTTTCCAATTCTTTTAATACAAAGATGTGCACAGTTTGGTCCGTAATGACCTTGATTTGGTCTGCCATGCTATATCAGAGGAGTGTGTTTTTTAGTGAAAAAACTAAAAAAAAAAGCATATCTTCATTTCTTATTTATATTTTTATAGTTTTAATATTTAATAGTTGTTCATTTTATTTTTGCATTGGAATACAAAACAATAGTGAATTAATTGTATTTTTTTTTTTTTATTCAAAGCAAATTATGTACATTTTTGTTTACGCACAAATGTAATACATTTTAATATAATATAGTTGGATATATACATTTACTTTTGACCCTTCACATTATTTTTTAAATTGTTAATGCAATTTTGTAAATATTTGTACAGAATTCCCAAATATACTTATAAATCATTTGATACCAAATGAACCCGCTAAAACAATTCTAATTGAAAAGATTAATTTTACGTAATATTTTCTTTGAGAGAATGTGAACATACTGTAGCAACATGCTAAACACAAACTCTTTTGAACAACCTGCACAGTGCAACGAGAGTAAAATAACATTAACGTGAACTCTAGGTTCATTAATGACATGATGGTTTTATGAAGAACCTTGAATATCCAAAGAAGCTTTCAAATGCAGAAAAGGTTGTTTATAGTTGAAAATGTTCTTTAGATTTCTAAAATGCTCTTCAAAAGTTCTTTTGGGAACCAAAAACTGTTCTTCTATGTCATCACTGCAACACCCTTTTGGAACCCTTATTTTTAAGAGTGTAGGGAAAATCATTGTTAACAATATATTATGATTTTGTTGAGGCAATCAAATTATTTAAAGTCTCTTAAATAGTGTTTCACAGTGTAATTCCTGGTTAAAAACTGCATTACACTTGATTCTGCAGAGAAATCTCCACCAATCAGAGAACTATGAGAATACATTTTGTAAAATTTAAAAATGTATGGGAAAAGAATGAAGGAAACTGAAAAATGGACCGGCACTATTGCACTTCAGAGGCTCCTTGAACATCAGGATGCTCCCTAAGAAGGCAGCTATCTATGTAGAACTTAGGACAGCGCGAATGAGTTGCACTGTTCTTTAAAATACGCTCTGTAATTAATTGGCATATGAATAAAAAAGTATTTTTATTTTAAAAATACTGTAAACTACTTTTTCATGGCCAGTAAGAAATAATCTTGGCATGCAAATTTTCCTGAATTAATTGGCAGCTGTGGCAAGACATTAAGTTTTGGACCCTGAGTGTGTGTGTGTGTGTTGGTATTTATGGTTTACGGGGGCACAATGGCATGGGTATTACAGAAGTAATACAATCTGAAGGTGGTTTATGAGGACACTGCCAATGTCCCCGTAATTCAAAAAGCCTTAAAACATGCTAAATTATGGGTTATTTTTTTAAATCTAAAAATGCACAGAGTTTCCTCTAAGTGTTAGGTTTAGGTGTAGGGTTGGTGTAGGGCAATAGCACATATGGTTAGTACAGTATAAAAACCAGTACACCTATGGAGAGTCCCCATAAACCACAAAAACCACTGTGTGTGTGTGTGTGTGTGTGTGTGTGTGTGTGTCATTGCTCCAGTGGATCATGTGAAAACCCAGAGCTGGTACTTGTCAGCTGGATTGCAGGGCACTAGAGAGGGGTTCTCTTGTCGAGCAGTCAGGCACTGTTTTGAACCTTTGTTATAGAACAGCTGATCCTGCAAAGGGAATAAAATAAGAGAGCAGGATCTATCAGCTCTGCAGGCCAGCCACATCACAAAAGCAAACATTAGCAGGCTTTAATCAGCATTACACAGACGGCCATAAACTTATACCAAGCTGTTTTCTTTGTTCTTTAATAAATACTTTGGTTTAGTCTGCTCAGAAAGTTTAGTTTTGACGTTACACAGGTGAGCTGTTTATGTAGGCTGCCTTTTAAGGCAATATAGGGGTTGCTGAGGTTTTTTCCAAAAGGCCAAATTTGGCATAAGATTTCATAGTTTCATGGGGAAAAAAAACTTTGAAAATGGAGCAAGAGAAATGTTGATTATAAATGTAAATTCAATTTCAGAAAATTAATGTTGTTGTTGAAAATAGTTATTGTAAATTATAATAACGTTTCACAATAAAATTAATGTCCATAAATTTATTGTAAACATAGTTGATTTTTTTCTTTTGAATAATTTCTAAAAATAAAATTAATATTTTTGAAGGATCATGTGACACTGAAGACTGGAGTAATGATCCTGAAAATTCAGCTTTGTATCACGGCTGAATTACATTAAAAAATATATTTAAACAGAAACAGCTATTTGAATTCATAATAAATATTTCACAATATTACTGTTTTTTTTTTTTACGTAAACTACATAAATCTAGCCTTGATGAGCACAAGAAACTTTGTTAAAAATAAAAACATGAAAAAACCTTACTGAATTATAAATATCAATTGGCGTGTATTTTATTTAATATTTAAATAAGCTTGCTAGACTTTTGCTGCTCTAAATCTATCACTTCTAAAGTTCACATGGTGGTTTACATGCTCCCTTAGAAAGCAGCTGTCTATGTGAACAGCAAACAGCAAGGAGGCTCACTAGTTTTTGCAACAAAGCCAGACATATTGCAAATTTTTTTTTTTTTTTTTTTTATAAAAACGAGCATTAACAAGCACAACAGGAGATGACAAGTCTCTAAAGACAATGTTGGCTGTAGAGGAGGGTGAGCTGAGGAACACAGCATGGCTTCGGGCTGTTTTGGAGTTGAGTTTAAAGATCAGAGGCTTGTGTAGAAGAGAGAAAGAGAGACAGCGAGAGCTCCAGCGTTTACCTCTCTGAGCTCCCATCTCTGCTGAGGTCCTGTGATGGTGTTGTGACCTTTATACTGGCACTCCTCTAATTTGACGAATCCATCGGTCCCGTGCAAACAGAGCTCCTTCTGAATGTTGTGCCTGATCTCATGATGGGTCGAGTACTCGAAATACTGTACGAGCAGAGGAGAGAAATGACCTTCAGCATGAGAAAACACTTAATTAAACGGATAAAGCTGTTTGCCTGTTAAACTCCTGAGAACTTCTGGAAAACATATCAAGGGATCTAATTAAAAATATATTTGAGATGCACCTGGAAATTGAATATCATTCAATTATTATTCATGCTTGTGTAAAAAATTACAATAATATTTAATAAACTGATGTTTAATATATTTTATAATGTAGTGCTTGAATTACACGGACTATTATTATATTTTATATACTGTAACAAATAAATAAAACATCAAAAACAACTGAATTGCCTATTTTATGTTCCTTCAATTAATCACGATTAATACTTTGACAGCACTTCACTTAATTTATTCTTTCTTTAAGAAAATAATAACTTTCTCTCATTTAATTGAAATTATTATTGTTTATATGTACCAAAACAAGTTGAAAGATGAGAGTGATTTAAATGTTATTTTATCAATTCCACTGGTTCATTCACAGGACAGTCTGTTCCTGTTTCAATCACCTGGTTTCCTCCCATCCCATGGCAGGGGTACATAATGAGAGGTTTTCCTCCCTCGTTACTCTCTCCCGCATCCAAGCAGGCCTCCTTCCCCACGTTCTTTATCTGAAGGGGGACAGAAGGAGGAAATAGAACGGATCGTGGTGTCGTAACATGAAAGCTGTTAAAACAAGCTTTTACATAACAGCCGCGCGGTGGGAAACCACAGCGGCCAGATGAAACAGAGAAATACAGGGATGTCCCAGCTACTGAACAAACACTCACCGCGCCAAACTTCAGCGGGTTGAGATCGGGCATAAAGACCTCCGGATAGACGTTCTTCAAGTACCAGGAAAAGCTCTTACACTGGAGTTTGTCCCGGAGATCTACACGCTTGGAGACGTCTCCAAAAGAGCTCTGTGGAGAGAGACGTAGCTTCATTATAGAAACTGCCTTTGAATCTCATATTAAAGCTGCCCACAGGCTGTCTGAGGCTCTGCTTTAAAGCTGTCTGTCTACGCTTATGAAGCAGCAGCAGGTCTTGGCTACACATTGAGAATGTTAAGGGATTTCTGTGGTTTAGTTCACAGAAGACCAGAACGATGAGAGCCTGGCAAAAGGCCTTGGGTTTCTTAACTCTTAACTCAACAATGCCATTACAACAAGTGCAGGCAAAACCAATTTGAGTAACAATTGTAGGGTGGCAGTTTTAATAATGTATTTAAATAAAACATAAAATAAACTCTATTAAAGTATAATTATTTCTTTAGTTAGTTTGTTAGTTAAATACTTAAAAAATGTATCATTACAAATTATTTTAAAAACAAATTCAGGCATAACCAATTTGTATAACAAAAAAAGTTAGTTTTCTTAATTAAAATTTTTATAAATTAAAAAAAAATGTATAGTAAATGTAAATATTTATTTATTATTTTTTTTATTAATTTTATTTATTTGTGTAATAACAGCAGGATAGCATTTTTAATGATTAATGTCAATAAAAAAAAAAAAACATGAACCAGATTTAATTAATTTATTTAAATAATTAGATTTATTTAAAAAACAAATTAAATTCCATTTGTGCAACACAATTATGGTAGGCAGTTAAATTTTTTAAGAATAAAAAATGTAAATATTTAATTAATTGTCTAATTCATTTAAATAATTGTATCCATATAAAATCAATTGCAGGTCCTATTTGTTTAACAACTGTTGTGTAGTTTGATTATTATGTAAATAAAATAAGTATTAAAGCAATACACAATATACATAGTAATTTATCTCAACATAAAGCTTTATTTAAATAACTTATTTAAAAACAGTAATGATAAATAATAAATACATTAAATATTAAAAAGTTAATTTAAATGTAATAATATATTTTAGAAAAAAAGATTATCTATATAAATATGAATATACATTAATAATAATAACACAAATTTACATGTAAAATGTTTTTATTTATGTTAAAATGTTTTTTATAAAAATACATTCATTTACATACATGTTTTTTTTTTTTAAGTTATTTATTTGTTTATTTTTTTGCGTTTATTTGAAAGGACAGTAGAGAAGGACAGAAGAACAGTAACAGGATTGAGACAGCTCTTCAAATTCTGGGAGCATATCCTTTGCTCCATACAATAGCTCCAATTAAATCCATCATAGTATCGTAATAGTACTGCAACTTGCTTTTGTTGAAAAAACGAGGGAGGGGGCTGTACCTCTTTAGCAATTTGAGCGGCCTGCTGGTTCCTCCGGTAGAAAATCTCTTTATAGTCGCCCATCCAGACCTCAGCCAGACGCACCTGGTTGCGAGCGATGACCTGCGTGCCTTTAGGGAAGGTGTGCGGACTCTTCGTGCGAAACACGTGGCCTACGACTGAACACGGGATGATTTCTAGCTGCCCGCCGCACTGCCAGACCTGAAGGACGAGAGCAGCATGTGAACGAATATCAGAAGAAAATAAGCTTTATTCATTCAAACACAGACAGACTTTAGGAGACTTCACGGCCAAAATATTCAAATAAAGGCAGCATCATTAAACTTGTTTTCTGATCCTTATTTTTGGTATAGTCACTGAATTAAATGTTTGAAGCAGAAATTGCACATAGCTGGAAGGTTTTTATGAATCAGTTTATTTTAGGGACGCACCGAATGTTCAAAATGTAAACAAATAGCATAAATTGCATGTAGCCTATTCAAACAGAGCTGCACGAGCTTGCGGTGTATCTGCCTGTTAGCCAGGGTTCAAAGTTCAAATCTGTGCTAAAAGTGTTACTACTGTAGTCAGCTGCTCAGTAACATTTTTATGCATTTTTAAAATAAAATCAGAAACGTAAGACAATAATGATAATAATAATTACAACAGCTCACATTTATTATATTTAATATTTTCTGATGTTTTGAAAGAATTCTCTTTTGCAGCAAAGCTTTTTATTATTGTTTTTTTGCTTTACCAATCAATAACACTCATAAAAGTCAATTCAAAAGTAACTCAAAAATGTAAATTATAAAAGTATAACTGTTAATTTAATAATTTTGCAAATAACTTGAGAATTTAACTACCAAGCAAGAACATGAACAAAGCTTGAACATTTATCGACTCAATATAATTTTCATACTGTGAATCTCTAAAATGCTTTAATTCATTACATGTCAAATGCAGTTTTACTTTATGTGACTTAATCAATATACTGTACACTAAGCCTGGGGTCAGAGAGAGGTTTTTTATGTTTTTGAAGAAGACTAGTCATGCTAACCATGGCTAAAAGTTTAAAATAATAACATTTATTTAATATATATATATATTTAAACATTTAAAATTATCCTTACTATCGCTACTGATTAATTTAACACATCCATGCTGAACAAAAGTTAAAAATCCTTGAAAAACAACAGTTAAACATCACTGTTCATGTGCTAAGATCGATTACAAATTAATCAAATTAGTTTTGACTCACCCTGAAGGACATTTCAATATTTTCTCCTCCCCAAATCTCCATCTCCTCATCATAGCTTCCTACATGGTAGAAATAATCTCTAGAAATGGAGAACAATCCCCCTGCGAACGTTGGCGTCCTGCGAAGGGGAAATGAGATTATAGTGTAAATGTTCCTTTGAAAGATTTTTCATTAGACAGAAAAATCACTGAAATGTGTGGATGGATAATAAAAACAAACAATGAAATCCAAGGAGCATTACCAAATCTATTTACTCAAATCATTTAAAGAATATCAAGTCATGCTGTTCCAAACCTGTATGATTTGTTCTCTTCCACTAAACACAGAAAGAGAACGATTTCTGAAAGATCATGTGATACTGAAGAGTAATGATGCTGCAAATTCAGCTTTGCATCACAGAAATACATTTTTTAAAATATATTTAAACAGATATTTTAAATAGTAATAATGTTTTGTTTTTTTTAATTCAGCTTCTCTGAGCAAAAGAGTATTTCCTAAGCCATACAGGCCTGTAAAGTCATTGCATGAGTGTTTTCTTACTTAATAGGGTATGTCTCATCTTTGCGTCTCCATTTCTCGTGATCCGGAAGGGTCTCCCAACCAAAAGAAAGGCCCCAGTCGAAATTCCCCCGGTTATGATGCTGTCCGTACGGTGAGGGTTTCATGAACTCAAACGTGTTCAGGTCAATGGTGGTTATGTCGGGACTCACTACGGCCGTGGAGTTCTCTGCTATCCTGGCCAGCAGCGGCTCAAGCCATCCATGAAAACATTCACCTAAACAAACCAAGCACGAATTGCTTGATAAAATCCCTTTGAAGTCTTCCAGTACATTCCTGGCCTTTGGCTACACCATCACCTCTGACTCTCATTTACTTCAACGTACTTACTTACAAACACCCTAACGCATAAACACAGCCAGGACGAATAAATAAGACTGTCTTCTAAATCAATTTGAGTAATTTCTGCATTCTGGTTGACCCAGTCAACCACACCATCGAAGGACACAAACACTTTCTAAAAAACATCATGAATGTTTAACAAGCCTAAACTCAGACTGAATTAAAAAGCATCAGATTCTTTCCAGCAGAGAGTAGCTCTAACTGACCACAGGCTTGTTATAAAGAGTTTGTTTTTATTAAGAGACAAACCCTATTAATGTGAATCCAGCACTTTTGAGTGGGAGTGATTGGCTCTTTAAAGTGTCCTTATTATAGATTTTAGAAAATTAGCTTTCATGCAGTCCGCAACCACTACCTCTAAGTGAATGAAAACATGCTGCAAAGTTTTAAAGGGGTCATATGATGTTGCTAAAAATAACATTATTTTGCGTATTTGGTGTAATGCATAGAGTAAGGTGCCATAGAATGGAAAACTGAATTGACCTCGGCATGGTTGAATAATAACAGTTCAGTACATGGACACAACATACTGTGAGTCTCAAACACCATAGTTTCCTACTTCTTATAGAAATCAAGTGTTTGCAAAAGACGACTGAAAAA
>JAUCMS010000153.1:18206770-18221256 GCA_032357445.1 Enteromius radiatus | reverse complement strand
GGTTCTAGTAAGGACTCTAGCTGCTGCATTTTGAACCAGCTGTAGTCTATTTATCAAGCATGCAGAACAACCACCCAGTAAAGCATTAAAATAGTCTAACCTCGAGGTCATAAACGCATGAATTAACATGAGTTTGATAGTGATACTCGTTATATGTAAATGTGCTACATCAGTTCTGAATGACTCTGAGAAGTTTTATATTTTCCATAATCGAGAAACACCGGGAATTCTCTATAGTGGAACACTTAACAGCCAGTTTGCACCACCAAAATAAATAAATATTTATAATGTATATATAAATACACACAGATAAAGTATATATTTTTTTAAAAATATACAGAATACTTGTATAAAAATATTTATCTACATGCATAATTTTTATATAATTTATATTATATATATATATATATATATATATATATATCCTATTTAATTTATAAAAATAACAATATATATATATATATATATATATATATACCAGTCTTAAGTTGCTGGTGTATTTGTAGCAATAGCAATTCATTGGTGATGTGAAGTGATCCTACATTTCTCCAGAATGGATGAACTACTCCTTTAACAATTAATGCACATCATGAGTTTTCCATTCAATGGTTTCAATGCAACACCCCAAAAAATTCACATAAAAATATGTGGACTGAAACACAAAGAGAAGGTCTGCTGCTGGGGAAGATGTTGCGCTTTTATGACCTCGGTGTCAAAAGCACTTTAACACGTTTAGGCCAATATACACAATTACTCAGACAGCCCAGGCTCTGATCAATAGCACAGTGAGTGCTCTTACAAATTTACAACAGCTCCTTAAAGAACTTTCTCAAACCTTATCGTAAGTCTGCTACTTAGAGTCTCCTCTCGGCTCCATTTGCTGGATGCGTCTTACTGCATTGTGGTTTTTCTGTAGTTATCCTCATTGATCCATCTGGTGACCTCTACAGGACTCACTGTAGGGCACTAGCAGTATTATAATCTCAAAAGGCCTTTTAATAAAATATAAGTGACAATCTGTAAATGGATGTTTAAATGGATCAATATTTAAATGCTTCATTGAATATGAGCAATACATTTTGATAACTGGGATTTAACAACCATCAGTTATTAAGCACTAAATCGCTTTTTGAAAACTGTGATATTGCTGTTCTTGTCTTGTCTGTCTGAATGTATCATAAAATGTTAAAGTATAATCTTTCAGTTGCACACAAGCACCAAAATTGTTTCAGAAAGACTCATGCTACAGTACATTATTGTCACATGACCTCATCATCACATTGCAAACACTTATCATCTTGTAAAAACTAGATTTTAACATTAAAAAAAGTTCTATTGTGACATTACGTCCAGTAATGAATTAACACATAATGTTTCCATACTATGCATAGCACACGTATTACATACAGATTTCACAAATATTCAAAACAGTGGGGTCAGTAAAATTGTATTTATAAGATTCAGCAAGGATACATTAAATTAATTAAGTGACAGTAAAGACATTTATACCTACTGTAATTTCAAATAAAAGCTGTTCCTTAAAGAATTAATCTCTTAATTAAAGAATCCTGAAAAAAATACGTATTAAAACATTATTAATGAGCAAATCAGCACATCAGAATGATGCATGACTCTAAAGATGAAATGACGTCACAAAAAATATATTCAAATGGGAAACTCAAATTTTAAATTAATAGTGTTTCACGGCTGTTTTTGGTGTATTTTGGTCAAACAAATGTCTTGTTATAGGCATATAAAAATAAATATCGCCATATAAAAATATAGTATAATGTTGAATACTAAAGGATTAGGCTCTCTTTACAGCCTATAGTATACTACAATATACATACATCATTGTACTGTGAAACGATTAAATGTGATTAATCAATCATCAAAATAAATAGTTTTTGTTAACATAATATATGTATATTTCTTATGGTTTATATAAATACATGTATATATTTAAGAAAAAAAAATGTATGTTTATATATTAAATGAATGAACATAATTCATATAAATATATACATGCACATATAAGTAATATATTTCTACATATATGCTGTATGTGTGTGTGTTTATACACAGTACACACACATATATTATGTAAACAAAAATATTTATTTTAGATGGGATTAATCATTTGATAGCCCTAATATAATATACTATATAATATATATAAGCCTATAATAAGGTTCTGAATATGCAAAGACCAAACCAATCATCAAATATGCAAATAAGCATAAGAAAGAAGACCTATCACGATTTAGTATGCAAATGAGAGGCCACACCAATCATTCTAAGTTAGCAGGAGATTTTCTAACTTGTAAATATTTTCCTAATATGTTGACAAACCCAAAATATCAAAATGATCGACTACCCAAAGTATCCTTAATGTATAGGAGATTTAGAACAAGCCCTAACCAGATTGATTCTGCCTTGCAAACCCTGTAACTACATGATGTTACGTTACTAAGCAACAGTGCGGGAGAAACTGCAGCATCACTTTTCATTTGAATAAGCGTCTGGAGCAGAGCTTCCTGGGTCATCCGAACACGAGGCCATTAGCTTCTGCAAATATACTGACTGAGCCACTACACCATCTGTGCTGCTGCGGCTCTCGTAAGGAAACGTCTTGGTTTTGGCCACTTGCTTAATTGTGTTTTTCTTAAATTATTAAGTTATTGTCTTACTGATGGGCTCAAAGGAGAGGCAGCCTGTGAACCTAACTGAATTATTCTGCATTATCTAAAATGACCATTAGTGGGAAACGGAAATAAACACCACAAATGACACGATAACGGGGTGTGGTGTGGTGAAAAACGAGAACGTTGAGGGAGTTTTATTAAATAACCAGAAAATGGCAAAAAAGCTTTTTTCTTTTCTCTTCTTCCCTGTATGCTAGACTGGAGATTGAGTCATCTTCAGATAAGAGCTCATCTGAGATCTCAGATTAATAATTAATCAAGTCCTAATAGATTCAGCCAGCAGTTTCTGAATCACGGAAAGAGACAGATTGTCTCGATGATCTATTCGGAAGTATTTTGTGGCCAAATGCGCTTTTCACTTTTTGTGTTTAGCACTTAATCCTAGATTTTAATCTTTTATTATTTTTTTATAAACTATTGATTCAATTTTTCATTTAATGATGATCTCATGAACATTATACATAAACGTCCATTAATAGTCATTATTATTATTAATCTGACATGATCCAATAAAAAAGATAATTACAACAGTTAGCATTATTGTCAGAATTTTTGATACGTTAAACAATAAAACAAAAAATATATACACAATATATGGCATTTGCTACTCTGCAAACGGAAGCATTAGACAATGTGTGGTCAGACCCGTGTGCATTCACACACAAAACCTCTGAGGACATCAAAATGAAGCATTTTGACATAAAAGCTCATTAGCAGAGAAACTGTGGTGTTTGGCGGAAGTGGATCAGATCTAATGTTGATTGTGGTGGAGTTGAAATGGTCAGGACTGAAGTTACAGGAACTCTAATGTGCTCCTAATTAGAGTGGACGGTCACTTGAGACCAGAGCTCTGTCCATAAAACATCTCTCTCTCCCTGAGAAACATTACGTGTTTACGAACAGACATCAGGGTATCTGTATAAATGCTGTAAAATGTGAATACATTTCGAGGAATCGTCACTTAGAGCAAACACTCATCACTGATGTAAAAACTGAAACTGTGGAAAACACGTCTGGACTTTCTAGACTTGATTTTGTGTTGTTTTATTGTTTGGAAGATCCAAACTCCATGTTTTCTCCATGTGCATTTTTAAGAAATACATTTTAAATTTTATGTAATTTTACTTTAAACAGACTTTTTATCACCTAATTCAGACTTTTTTTATCACTTTTGAGATGTAAACGTGCATTTCTGAGGGAAAACGTAAGAATTGAGAGATATAAATTCATAATTGTGGGGGGGAAAAGTCTGAACTGTAACACAGTACTTTTTTATGTAGGACAACGGTTAATTTCATACAAAATATTGTTTGTGTGTGTTTTAATTATTATTGTGTATATTTATTATGCATATATGAATACATGTGTATGCATGTATGTATTTAAGAAAACAAATTATGTTTATATATTAGCCTACATTTATTTATATATAGCCTAAATTGAAATTGAATATAAATGTAAATATTTTCCAAAAAATTTTATATACAGTATACATAATAAATATACACAGTACATACATTATATAAACATTTTTTATTTTTTTAATTTCGATAAGTAAGGAATAATTGATGACGGGCCATTGAATTATTAGAAACATAATGCACACCCTTTGCGTCGTAGCCATTACACCGCAGGTGTGCATTATTTTTCTAATGACCCAGAGTCAGTTATTCCATATATATTATACTACGGTTGCCACATCTCAAGACATCGATCAGGTGATATATTTCAAGATAAATAATGCTATTGTAAGTAGGATTATTTCTTCCGCATCTCATCCAATGCTCCGTTGTTATTTTCAACATTAGTGGAGAGAGAGCAGGTGAGATAAGAGTACAGTGTGCACTTTCCGTACAGAATAAAACGTAATTTTGTGGCAAAACATGGAAATGAGCTGTCGTTGTTATCATATTGATTACTATATTTATTTGTTTGGCCAGTGTCATTGTGGGTTTTGGGTATTTTGTTGTTGTGAGCATAGACATGTCACATGTATGTACATCTGGTTGTAAGACCTTTGAAATAATACAATCCATATGGCGAAGTGATATTGATATGGAACTATAGTGCAGTCAAAGAGCCACCTGGAACTATGTTGGCCATGCGGTTGCTTGAAAATAATTACACACCTTCAAATGTTTGTCAGCCAATCAGATTCAAGCATTCAACGTCCCCGTAGTATATCAGGTTTAATCATTGCTGAGAGTTTCCACATACATTTAAGTTTATATTTGGAAATCTAATTACTTTTGAATATTACAGTTTGGAATAATTAGTTGTTAATGTTTTTGAAAGATGCTCACCAGGGCATTATTTGATGAAAATTCAAATTGAACTCTTTTCTATTGTAATATATTTTATCTATTCCTATCATCAAAGCAGAAATGTTAGCAGCCATTACTCCAATCTTCAGGACTGTAAAAGTGTCTAAATAACGCGAATTCAAATAATCACAACAGTTACAAAAATAAAAGAGTGAACACACAGAGTTGTATCAGGTGTGAGGTATGTGATGAGTTTATTCTCTTAGCTTAAAGAACTGATCCATAGCAATGTCTCGCATGCAATTTAACTCGCAGACTACAAGCATGATGCATATAAAAGCTACTGATTTATGTCTTATGCTATTTTGATATTTGTCTCATATAAATTCATAATATACCTAGAATTAATTTTCTCAATACATGTCACATTCACATGGAGCAGTTACATTTACGGCTGTGTTGAAACGAAATGTAATGATAACATTCATAATTATAAAAATGTAAACAAATACACACTATCCCATCAGTCCTCAGTCATCGTAAAGACACATGTCAAACAACCTGTTGGCTAACATTGATGACGGAAATATATAGAACTAGAATCTTCATTGGTGAAATCTGCAGCAGACAAAAGTGGTGCACTTATATAGTCCATCCTCAGTGTTATTTATAAAAACCAAATGCAGAATTTAAATAAATACACCCACCATTTTAGCTTCAGCATAATCAAAAAGATTATATTTCCCATATAACTTCAGCATAATTTTGTATTTTAGCTTTTACGATGCATATAAGCATAACATTTGAAACCTTTCACATTCCCTATATAGATTATAATCCATAATTTAGGCATTATAGAAATTATACAGATTGCATATTCCTACAAAATATTTACACGTACGAAGACCCATTTTTAAAAGAAATCTTTAAGATTTGAATGCTGAAAGATGCAGTTTTGGCTTAAGACATGGTCTAGAAGAGCTACCTGACCAAATCGAAGTTCATATACAAAAATTAATTCACAACCATTGAATCCCGCTACGATGCAGAAGTGAATGGGAGTTGGGAACAGATCTCTAAATGCTTTGGGAATAGCTCACTCAAAAATGAAATAGTTCACTATGAAACTAAAACTAATACCCCATGGGGATCTAAGGTGTAGGTGTCTTTTTTCTTCATAAGATCCAATTTTGAGTTTTTTAAGTCAAAGCAATGTATCGTTATGATGGGGTATGGTTTCATTTGGATTTCTCTGTGCATGGTTTTTTCCTCTCATAGAGAAAGTTTCCTATATCGACCATTATAGAAGTGACAGACTACAACGGTTTGACTTAAAAACCTCAAAATGGAATCTTATGAAGAAGAAAAAAACAACAACAAAAAAAACACCTACACCTTACATCCCCTTAGGGTAAGCTGATAAACTTCATATTTTAGTTTCAAAGTGAACTGTCCCTTTAAATTGTATTCAATCAAGTCTCCAGAGATGTAGGTAAGTTTGTTTCTTCATCAGAACCGATTTGGAGCAATGTAGCATTACATCACTTGCTCACCAATGGATCCTTTGCAGTAAATGGGTGCCGTCCAAGCAGCTGATAAAAACATCACAATAATCCACACAACTCTGTTTTCACTTGTATACAGTGCTTGATCTGAAAACAAATTTTAATCTTCAAGTGAACTATTCCTTTAAAAGCTGTTTCAAGTGCAACATCAGTGATGCAGCTACAGAAAATGCTGAAATCAGACAGGTTTCACAGTTCAAGATGTGACAGAAGTCTTGAGGTTTTAAGGAAAGTGTTTGCTGCAAGCTCTCGAGTGGGGAAGGCACGTGTGCGAATGGCTTTCTAGCGTGTTGAAAAGAGACCTGAGAGGCACTGAGCCATTCTGAAATACTGAGTGGGAAACTTGTATGACTACAGGTGAGCTGTCATGCAACTATAATTACACGTGTATGAACGAAAACCGACTGCAACAGTCCATAGAAGAAAATATACAGTACATCAACTCTGTCTCAAGTAACATAGGAAAATGCAACCTCCCAACAAATCACGCTCACTAAAAAAACGAACAAGAGAAACGCCAAATTCTCTCAACAAACACAAACTGTTCAAAAAATGACATTTAAAAGAGGAAGTGTGTCATTTCTGCAGCTAAAGAAGCACCAAACATTCCTGTTCAGTTGCAATAACTCATGACATCTCAACAATAACATCACATAAACCCATATCCTTCATCCTAGTGCTATATTATTTTGCTCCTATATTGGTATAGTTACAGCATTTCACATCAGGGATTAACTAGTAAAGTTAACTAGTCGAATTTTGAACCACTGACAACCAATTACCTGTTTTTCATGGACTATAATTTATTTTCTAGCAAATAAATTAAATACATAAATCAAATATGTACAGTATCTTTATTTATTTTGTTGGCAATATAAAATTAACTGATATTTTAATTATCACAATGATTTATATATTTCTATAATGCCAACAGTAACAGGTAAAACATATACATACCCATTCAAAACTTTGGTCACTTATATTTGCAATAATATGACCAAAAAACATTACTATTGTGAAATATTGTCATTTAAAATAACTTTTTTGAATATAGTTATTTCTTTTTTCTGTCATTTAAAGGTAAATTTGCAAGATCATTAATCCGGTCTGTATTGTAACATAGAAACCATTCTAATATGTTGATTTGGTGACATTTTTTCGTAACATTTCTTATTATTAATATCAAAAGCAGCTGTGCTTCCTCACATTTTTGTTGAAACCATGATACACTATTTTTCAGGATTCTTTGATGAATAGGAATTTCAAAAGAATGTATTTGTAATGTCATAATAAATGTCTTTGGATAAATTTAAGTGTCCTTGCGGAACTGTGATCTTAAATATATTACCTATATTATATATGCACACTATATTTGTAAGGTTTGGTGCCTCTAGTGGCACAAGAATCACACACTTCACCTTTAAATACAAGACACTGGATGTATTTCTGATACACAAACCTGCTGAACAACACACAAAGAAAACGCATCAGATCGCAACACTTAGACAAAACAACGACATTTGGTCCATCGCCATTTTCGCCAGCGAGTGAAATGGGTTAGGCGTAGCAGCTTCACTGCCTAACTCATGTCAATCGCAGCTCCAGAATAGGCACAAAGTTCAAGTATGCTCAGGCAGTATGGCATAGACATCCACATCGAACAGACAAGGTCACCTGACCCTGACGAATAACTTGAAGTAAAAGTTGTAAACAATTGTTCGCACCGCTACTCTAAACCCCATTACCTTTGTCTTCCACTTCCTTTTCATGTTTGTCCTTCTTGTATTTGTTTGTGGCGTTCTGCGGCAGGCTATCATACGACGGAGGAGAGGACGTTGTGGGCGTTGCCTCAGAGTTTTCCGAAAACCCGTTATTATCGCACTTGTCGTTGTCAACAGACTCTTTACTCGAGACCTTTCCGTTTTGCTGCCGTTTCCCTCTGTAGACATTATGGACCTTCTTTACACTACGTCGGACCATGTGGTTCCTAAAAGCTCTCTGGATAATTGCAGCAGACATATCTTCATGCTTCCTGCGCAGGGTTGTGGTGATGGGCGCGTAAGAAGACTTTGAGGGGTTGGAGGCCATGAATCGGTCTTCCATTTGTCCACGAAGCATGTCCATCTCGCCACCTTCCCCAAGAACCCGTTTGGTGAAAGCGAATAAGATATCCAGACAGTGGATGCGTTCACCGCTCACCATCGGCATATCCATGGAGATCAGCTGCAGTCGGTTGGGCTGGGGTATGCGCAGGGGTGGATCCAGAGAATTGGCGAAGTCCGACAACTTGTCGTAATCCATGAACTGCGTGGCTTTAGGGTCAAACTTCTCCCAAACCTCGTAAAACCTATCAAAGTCATCTTCGCTCAGAGGCTCAGCGCTCTCCTCGGTGGCCACGCTGAAGTTCTCCAGGATGACTGCGATGTACATGTTCACCACAATCAGGAAGCATATGATGATGTAGCTGACAAAGAACAAAATCCCCATGGGTGGGTTCCCGCAGTCGCCTTTAACCTGGCTGCCGCTGAAGGATTTATTCGGGTCGCAATCATTGGTATTTAACATGGGCGCCAGAAGACCGTCCCAGCCTGCCGAGGTGGTGATCTGAAACAAACACAACATGCTGTTGACAAATGTCTCGAAGTTGAACATGTCGTCGATGCCGTCCGATCTTTTGACGTAGGCGAAGTTGGACATGCCAAAGATGGCGTAGATGAACATAACAAGGAAGAGAAGAAGTCCGATGTTGAAAAGGGCTGGAAGTGACATCATCAACGCAAACAGAAGAGTTCGTATACCCTTGGCACCTCGGATAAGACGTAGCACGCGGCCAATCCGGGCAAGGCGAATGACACGAAACAGGGTGGGCGAGACAAAGTACTTCTTAATGACTTGTGCTAGGAACATGCCTGCAATGACAAGAGGTAAACGAATGTTAAAAACAGCGCTGTCTAGACTGAGGATATCGTTTTTTTGCAAGCAAAATTACGAATTTTGTGGTGTTAATTTCTAACATTTTTATGAGCTCAATTCCAAAATAGCACTGACGGGAGTGGAAATAAGCAGAGCAAATGTGATTGTATATAATTATTTTTTACACCAAGCGCGCACTTTGCTTTATTTTATCCTTAATTTATGGTTCTTTATCACACTAATATGTAAATAACTAAGTGATGCTGTACTTTTTGTTATTAGTTTGTTGATTTTGCGTTGCATTAGTTGATCACAAAACTGTGAAAAACTGGAGGGAGTGATAAAACAATTGCTTAGTATAGGGTCAATTCCTCATCACATTGCAGATCTTACCAACTATTGATAGGATGACCACGATAAAGTCGAATACATTCCAGCCGACGGTGAAGAAATACTGCCGTAGCGCGGCCATCTTCAGCACACATTCGCTGGTGAAGAGCACAATGAAACCAACATTGATCCAGGACAGAACGTTGGTCATTTCCTTGGTTTGAGTTTCCGTCTCCACCATCATAGTGACCATATTGAGCCAGATAAGGACCATAATGAAAATGTCAAAGGCCTGTTTGGTTACGAGGTCAAAGATGAATCCTTGAATTTTGTTCTGAAATAAATGAGAGTTCATACATGAAAATATGAACAAGTTTTATATCTTCTGTGAAGCATTTTCCTCCCTCTGCGGTGGCTCTCTGTAGCGGGGGGTGTACAATACACAGGGGAGG
Source organism: Enteromius radiatus (assembly GCA_032357445.1). Classification (NCBI taxonomy): domain Eukaryota; kingdom Metazoa; phylum Chordata; class Actinopteri; order Cypriniformes; family Cyprinidae; genus Enteromius; species Enteromius radiatus. Next base: position 18,211,027 of record JAUCMS010000153.1, on the reverse strand, counting down.
TGTCCCCCCCAACTCTTCCACTGCACCTTGGTCAAGTGTGTTTAAATAGAGATTTTCAAGAGATTAACTAGAGATTTTCAAGGTCCAATGTGAATAAATCTAGGTTTAAATTAAAAGAGAAAACATAGCCTTAATTCAACATTACTGAACATAAAACTTTAATGTAGTATGTGCAGTTTTTCTTTATTTGGGATTCAAATATTTAGTGGCTCAAGTTTTGTGGCCAAAATGGCTCTTTTGGTGTTGAAGGTTGGCTTAGACATTCTGCCTCATTTTGCACTTTATAGAAAAAAGTAAAGCATAAAAAAGCTTACTTTTGGCCTTGGAATGGGTTTTTGAGGTTTCTTTGAGCCAAGCTTCTTCATAGCATTGTAGTATTTCTTCTGCTCTTCTGTCATGAAAATATCCTGACCTCCAAAGTAAAGACAGAAAAGACCAAAAGATCATTTTGGGATTAAACCAGCCTTGATTTTATCATCCAAAAGGTGTACTTTGTAAAGGCGTATCTTTGAAGAGCATCCACTGAGTACACACACACTTATAATACGTATATGTGAGCCTGGACTACAAAACCAGTCATAAGTGTACATTTTTCGAAATTACAGTAAACATCATTTGAAACATAAATACTTAAGCTTTCAATTGATGTATGGTTTGTAAAGACATTGGGTCTAATTCACTAATAATTGCATACATTTGTTGTATTTATACGCACATTTGAACTTCTCACGAAAACTTTACGCCTAATTCAGAACACGTACATGAGCTTGTACTTAAACTTGTTCTTCTTTAGTGAAAATTCCGTTTAGTGAATGAGACCCAGCATTTGGCAAAGATACAACCATTTAAACATTTGGAATCTGAGGGTGCAAAAAAATCTAATCTTGCCCAAATGGAATCCTTAGTAATGCATATTTCATGCTTCTGTGGCTCTCTCCGGGGATCATCAGAGGGCACTACTACTCCCCGTGCAGTAGTCCTGAAGTCTTGATTTGCTGTGGCTATCATTTCTGAGGGTTTGTATTATTCCACTGACTCCCCGTGTATTACTCTGGACTGTTTCTTGATTACTGATTGTTTGCTGCCTGCCTCTTGACCTTTGTCTGCCTGATTTATCCACTGTATCTCTGTCTGCCACCTGCCCTGACCCAAGCCTGGTAAACGTTTATGATCTGGATATTCTGTGACACACTTGACGCTGCTGATCTATTTCTGTCTGCCTGATTGCCAATTTCAATAAAAGCTGCAAAGGGATCCGAAAGCATCATCATCACAATATTACTAATTAAAAACAATTTTTTAAATATATTTACAAGAAGAAATGTGCAAAATATATTCATGGAACATGACTTTTACTTAATGTCCTAAAGTTTTTTGGCATAATTTTTGATTATTGCTACATATACACCCCAGTGACTTAAGACACACACAAATAAATATATATATATATATATATATATATATATTTTTTTTTTTTCCTCTACAAGTCACACCATAGGACTGTAAACTACGCATACTATATATATAAAAATATAAATGTAATATATATCAAAATCTTTTTTTTTTTTGCAGGAAACCAGCATTAAAAGAAACATCCAAATCCAGAAGCAGCTGGCTTTGTTGTCAGGTTAACAGTATAGATACTTATCTTTTTCTTTTGCTGATTGAAGTTGTCAATGATGACGCCAATGAAGAGATTTAATGTGAAAAAAGCCCCAAGGATGATGAAGATGACAAAATAGAGGTACATATACAGATTCACCTCATACTCTGGCTGATCATCTGTCTGCTGTAATGGAGATGATGGGCAACATGCATCAGTATGGCTTGATTATAAACCGTAATCATAATTTCGATTGAAATATTATCAAAGCAACTGTAAAATGACAATCATAAAAGACTTACAATGCGAGAGTCTACCGCTGCAAACATAATGGGCATCCACCCTTTAAAAGTGGCCTTGACAAAAAAAAAAAAAAAAAAATAGAGGAAAATACTTTTTACTTTTTAGGACCATTAATTGCATTGTTAAGTTATTTCGCATGGTAATATGAATATTTATATTTATACTGGGGTCATTTTATTTTTTATGTTGTCTTTGGGGTGTTACAAGCTGTTAAATACACATGCATGCATATACTGTATTTTTTTAAAAATTGTTAAAACTTTTGAATAACTGCACATTATGAATCATTAGTAAAGCATTAGAAATTAGTCAATTAATCTTTTATAATGCATTGTTCCAAAATTAATAAGCATTAGTAAGCCATAACAACTGTTTTGTTCTTGAGCATATCTATAATATTAAATAATTGTATTTTCATTCTTTATTTATGATCAATTTATAATTTACAAGCCAGTTATTTAGGAGTTGTCAGTGGTTCATAAAACTATTTTGATTATTTACTACATCTAAATACATGTGAATATTTTATATAAACATGAATATACACAGCACAAATGCATATAATGTAAACTAAAACTTTTCTTTTGAATGTGATTAATTCAGATGAATTATTATTATAAGAAATGTGCTTTTTGAACATTAAACAGCAAAAAGACATTATACACTAAATCTGCAAAATAATGTTTTTTAGCAATGTCATGTGATCCCTTTAAATATCACTGTCTTAAATGTAATTTTAATTATTATTTAATGTCAATAATAATAAAAATTATATTTGATGATTATTATTAATGATATTAGTAATACTAATGGAGATTGAAAAAGAAAAAATGATTGCATTCCATTGATGTTAAAAATCTCTTCTTATGATGAAACATTTTACATTTTCTATGTTCAAGATTTAAATAATACTAATAACAATAATAATAAATCTTAAATGTTTAGGGCAACCTTACCACTTGTAGCAGGGACAGGTATCCATTCCCTACATTGTCAAAGTTAATCTTCTCATTTCTCCACTCGAGTTCATCAGGGTTGTTTAGACACTCTGTTTTATTACGAATATCTGCAGAGGACATGCGCTTTCCAGTGGTTTTGTTTACACATTTGTAAAACTTTCCAGCAAAATAGTTGACGCCCACAATGCTAAAAATAAGCCAGAAGATGAGGCAGACCAGTAAGACGTTCATGATGGAGGGGATGGCGCCCAGAAGAGCATTCACAACCACCTGTGTCAACAAAAACATCACAAACTCATGAATATTGCACAATCGTCACAGAAGCACTTTGTCTTACAGCAATGATACTTCAACTGCCGCAACTTAAAAATGAACAGTAAAAACGAAAAAAAAAAAAACGTATATGCATGCAAAAACTGCTTATTTTATACTGTTAAAATTATTGCTGGGCACCGATTAATTGTAATTAATCACATCCAAAATAAAGTTTTACTGTGTGTCTTTATTATTTATATATATATATATAAATACACATATAAATACACACACATGGATATATATATGAAAAATATATTATGTTTATATATATATATATATATATATAATATTTAAATACATACATGTAAACATAATTTCTATATGTTTGTGTGTATTTATGTATTTTTTTAAGTATTTTTGTATGTACTGTGTATATTTATTATGTTCACAAAATGATTAATTATGATTAATTGTTGACCAGCACTAGTTAAAATATAATTTTTCTCATGTTTATCTGGCAAACAATGTGGAAAACATGTCTTGAATATTTCAGATTAGTCTGTTATTGTACATTACATTCAACATTTTGAATTGATTGATCAGTTGAAATTATTCATTATTTGATTTGAAAATTAAAGCAGTATGCTATTTAAGTAATTTCAGAGTAAAAACAAAACGATATTTATGTCCTGTATCATTTTCCCATATCACCCAGCTTTATTGCAGGCCTGAAACACCAGTAAAACTAATTGTATCCATTTTTTATTCGGTTGACTTTTGGAAAAAAGAGGAAAACACATGAGTGTAATGAGAAACTGGCGAGTGCTTAATGGTTAGCGGTAACAATGGCAGGAGGACACATCATTACCGGCAATGACAATAACGATCGAGGGGAGAAGAAGGAAAAAAAAAGAAAGAGAGTTGTGGAGAAGGAGAGTTATCGGTGCACGTAGATCTGTACACTAACTAGTTTTGTCTGTTTTGCAGTTTAGATGATTGTGCAAAGTTCAGAATTTAAAAATCAGCTAAATTTGATATGTCTCCACACTGTTGATTTGGAGCAATTTAAAGAAACAAGGTTGGAAATATATAAATTGTAAAGCATATACAGTATAAAATATACCAAATGTATAT
>JAUCMS010000153.1:18170372-18190577 GCA_032357445.1 Enteromius radiatus | reverse complement strand
CTTACTTAGTAACCGTTGCTAGGATGTGTGATTGGACAATGGCCATTTTGGGGCGGGGTTTTGCGAAAGGTCAATTGTGATGTTAAGTCCACTATTGTATTTTGTATGTTCTATAGTCTATACACACTAATATGTTCAATTACTAGGGATGTCCTGATCGCGATCGGCCGATCAGGAATACGCGTTTTGTCGGTAAAGCCGGTTCTATAATCAGCGGTAAATGCCATCAGGTGCGTGATTTCCCATTGAGCCGTATATACTACACAAAGCTGTTGTTCACTGACGAGCTGCGCAAAACCAAGTTCATTATCAGCGTGGATTTGCGCAGCTCGTCAGCAAAAAACGGCTTTGTGTAGTATATACGGTTCAATGGGAAATCACGCACCTGATGGCTTTTACCGCTGATTACAGAACCGGCTTCACCGACAAAACACGCATTCCTGATCGTCCGATCGCCATCGGGACATCCCTATCAATTACATAAGACGTAACTGTAATTAAATTGCAGAAAAAAGTAATCCCCTTTACATTTTCCAGTAATTACATAATAAATTAAATTAAATTACAGTAACTACAGTATTTGCTTAGTAACTAGTTACAGCCTACATTGGATTAAACTATCACTTTAAGATCTTGAGTGTAACTATGTTTTGTACCGAGTGTAGATTTATGAAAGGAATTGAGAGTGATTAGCAATAAAATACACATTTGTGGAAAAAGTTGCTCTGTTTGCAAAACAAAAAGACTGAAAACAGCAAGCTTACCTCTTTATCATCAAGGTCTGAAGAAAGGCTACTGAAATCCTCAGTATTGAGGCATTCAAAGTCAGACTCCTCGACAGCGATCGGGACACTCACGGTCAGGCTTGGGTTGCTAATAAAATCCTCTGTGTCACTATCCATGCTTGAACTCACAGTGCCTTTAACCAGCTCTAGTGTGGTGTGGTTGGAGTTATCATTTATTCCCCTGAAGTTTTTCAAAATCATGCTCCCATCAACAGGTTTCTTTTCCGGCTTCCTCTTTTTTATACAACCACTCCGGAAGAAATTGTGAAGGCAGGCTTTAACCACAGCAAAACCTTTCTTGATCCGACCAACTGCTATCTGCAGGTTGTTCTTTTCAGCATCTTCTCCGGGGACCGCAAGGTTGTCTGCACTGAATGAGCTGAGCAGCAAAGCAAGGAACAGGTTCAAAACCTGCAAAATTTAGAAGAAACCAATTACAGGTTGACACAGTTCAGGTTTTTTGAGTGATCATTTATTCTAAGTAACTCTACATACCACTAGATTTCCAATCACCATGACCATCATGAACACAATCAAGCACAAGGGCTGTCCTGACACTTGCATGCAGTCCCACATGGTCTCGATCCACTCTCCGCACAGCACCCTGAAGACGATCAGGAACGAGTGGAAGAAATCGTTCATGTGCCAGCGAGGAAGCGTGCAATCCTCGGAAATCTTACACACACAGATTTGGTAGTTCTTCCCGAACAGCTGCATGCCCACCACAGCGAAGATGAAGACGATGATGGCTAGCACTAATGTCAGGTTGCTCAAGGCGCCTAGCGAGTTTCCAATGATCTTGATGAGCATGTTTAGAGTCGGCCAGGACTTGGCTAGTTTGAAGACTCTCAGCTGTGACAATAAGGCACATAAAATGTGATACACAAGATTTTCTTTAATTTTTTAATTTCTTATTAGAAACTGCTGATATGCTAATTTCCTGTAATTTTACATTTAGATTAAATTTGTAGTCATCTAATGCTGATTTAAAGTTCATCTTTAAAAAAATGTACTTTATAATATTCACTTTAAAAGTAATTTAATAGCATTGTTAAATATAGCCTTTAGCAAACCTCAACCTCAAACTTTTTTATCATTATATATTATAATGCTGCAGTGGTTAAAATCATTTAAATTTAAAATGATTGGTTTTAGTGTTTTATTTTTTATATAAAGTACTGTTCAAAGTTCTTTAAGCTTTTTTGATGTTTGATGCCCACAGGTTGCATTTATTTGAATAAAAATACAGTAAAACATTGATATTGTGGATTAATTATTTAGTTTTTTCTTTGTCATTTTCTGTTATGTTACAAAATAGTTACATTTTACATAAATGCTGTTCACTATATAAACATAAATTATATAAAATAATGAGTAAAATAGGGCTAAAATGTATTACATGTTATACATAGAAGTATAACATGTCAGCTTTCCAAAATGTATGCTTAATTTTCTCTCAAGAACATTTTCATTTAGTATGCTAATAAATATACAAATGCACTGCTAAATATGTATACTTTTTGTGATAAATCCAGTAAAATGTTGTCAGGTCAAATGAAAATTCAAGCCTTGTTGTGACTTTGAAGACAGCAATTCATACAGTACCAATGGAAACAGCCCTGCGATTGAAAGGGCACCTGTGCTGCCTCTTGTTTGACTTTATATAGGTTTTAGAGCAGAGCCATTAGGTGTAATGAGACACTCTTACCAGTCTGAATGGCCTAAGAATACCGATTCCAGGCAAACAAAGTTCCAGAAGACTCAGCGTAACTATGATGCTGTCGAAGATATTCCAGCCTTCCTGAAAGTACATGTATGGGTCCAACGCAATGATCTTAAATATCATTTCTGCTGTAAAGATGGCTATGAAAACCTGCAGGCAAGGAGACAATTAAATTCAACATTTCTAAAAAAAAAAACTCAAAAACATCATATCAAGTGAAGTTATTTATACTCTTATTAAAATGCAAAACATATAAATCAATTGTACTTATGATCAGATAAATGTGTAGGTTAGGAGACAATTTTTAAAAAAAGCTTCTTTTTTTATAAAGGAACAAAACACATTAAAAGTGCTTTATAAAAAACTACTAGAGGTCGACTGATGTATCGGTTTTGCCACCGATAGTTGATTCCCGGAACTGTTTGTTATCGGCAAAAATCTACGCTGATAGTTTTCCAAGGTTGCATCCGCTGCTGGAGTGTTTAATGTCATGATTGTTACCATTAATTCAACCTGGGCTTGATTGTTATTTGTCAGAGCTTGTCGTTGAAAAAAGTGGCATGCCTCTGCAGTGGTGGCAGAAAAGTGGTGCACCATTTGCAGTGATTCAGCGTCTGACGGCTCACTAACTAAGATCATAAATACATGAACAACATCTCCAGAACTGCTCAGCACTTCATAAGCCTTTTATCCTTTCATTTGCGTAAAAACTAGCTTAAAGCTTTTCGCAGCAACCTGCCAAAATAAAAGTTCGGTTTAACTTGAGGTACTGCTACTTCTAGGCTACTATAAAAAAACAAACTACTATAAAAATAATAATAATAATAATAAAAAAAAAAACAGTAACGATCAAACAACGTTTCTTTCATGTTTTACTTGTAAAAGTAAATTCCATTTGTTTGCTAAAAATACAAAAAGTTTCATTTTCAGTCATTTAAAGATGTTTTATTCCTTCATTTGATAGCTTGATTGGCTACACAAGATAAAAATTCGGAGGAAAAAGAAAATGCCACGTGTGCACATGATCAGGATTATACCACCTCCACCTCCTTTTTTGTTTGTTTGTTTTTTGTAATGAAGTTCAATACTATTTAACATGGAGTGTTACTGTATGTTTTTATTTTATTTATTTTTTTATCCAGTATCCATTTTAAAAAACTATCGGTTAAGTAATCGGTTATTGTCAAGTGTGATCCAACCTAGAAATCAGTATCTGTAAAATTCAATATCGGTCGACCTCTAAAAACTACAGCTCTCCATGGGCTAAATGTGTAATAAAATTCATTACATATGTAATGTGGATTTCATTGATCACTTTTTCATTCAGGAAACATCAATACAAATAAAGTGGTTTATATTCTTTATAATAAGTCAAAATACTGTTTTTAAGCTTTCATTTATAAAATTTTATGTACTAAATTATTTGAATTAGTAAATTTACACTCCTTCATTTTGGTGGGATTGCACACTGATAATAGTAACTCTTTCTAGAATTTCACATTCATTCAGATGCTGGTGTAATGTTCTTACCACATTGGCGGTTGAAAGCATGCTAATATAGGAGAGCTCCATGGGGTGATACTCCATGGCCATGAATGCTGTGTTTATCACGATGCAGATGGTGATAAACAGATCTGCAAAGGGGTCCATCATAGCCATGTGGACAATTTTCTTTATCTTCAGCCAAGTGGGACTGCAATCCCAGATCAGATACCTCTCTGCAAACTCGAACCAGCACTCCACACACTTCTGTTTCCAGACATCCAACGCTGCAAAAAATGAAGACCACAATCTGAAAGCTGCATTTGAACAAATACGAATTTTGACAACATTTGAAATAGACAGGCATCAAACGAAGAGTTCATCTTCATGATACACTGTCATCTGCCCTGAGTGTCTTTCACGCTGAAATATCCCACACTGCAATTGTTAAATCAACAGGAATCAAGCGCTATTAAAGCTTGACAGTCTCTGAACTTTTATGTATAGAAAATATTTGTGCTGTATTGAGAAAATATTAAAAACAATTGTGCTACAAGGCAAAATAAAAGTCATAGAGGTTTGAAACAACATAAGTAATGGTGAATAATGATGACAATTTAACAATTTCAATGTTGTTATCACTTCACAATAAAGAGTTATTTGTTAACTTTAGTTAATGTATTAAGTAACATGAACAAACAATGATCAACACATTTATTACAGTATTTATTCATCTTTGTTAATGTTAGTTATAAAAAAGTAGAAATACAGTTTTTAGTTCATGTTAGTGCACAGTGGATTAATTAATGATAACAAACACAACTTGTGATTTTATCAAATGTATTATATAACTTAATAATGCATTAGTAAATGCTGAAATTAACATTAAATAAGAGTAATAAATGCTGTAGAAGTAATGGTCAATGTTAGATCATGTTAACTAATATAGTTAACTAATGTTAACTAATGAGCCTTATTGTAAAATGTTACCAATTTTTCTTAAATTACAGAGAAAAGTTCCTCAATCATTTCCCCCATGTTTTTCAAAGCAAAAACACATTCTGTGGGCTCAACCCATAAGTGTGTTTGTCATTTAGGGTTTCTTACGGTCAATAGTGTTGTTGCTGACACTTGCTACACTCAAAGCTCGCTGTCTCACTGATTGGTCAAGAAAAGCCCTTGAAAAGCTCTTTGAATCACATCGGCGTCGATATTCTTCATCTGTGTCAAACTAAAGAGATCACATAAACAGATAATAAATTAACAAAAGATACAATGGTGTCCTGATTAGTGTTTACGCAGCAGTAAATCTGTGAAATATCTGTGGAAAAAGACAAACAAAAATTGTAAAAATTAACAAATAAATGACAAAACTTGTCTTGAAACAACTGATAAACTTATACTGCTTAAACTGGATATTTTGGATCCAGTGTAAAAGCATCACAGGAAAAGTTTTTTTTTTAAATAGATTACTTTTCTACATTTGAACTGGAAAAATAAAAATGAAAAAAAAAATATTTTCATTTAGTTTAACACAATTCTTTTGCTGCCTTGCAAGCTATACATTTTCTTTAAGAATATCTTCGTTTGTGCTCAATGCAACTATTATTTATTTGAAAACATCAAGATAGTACAAATTCAGTACATTGCATTAAATAAAACAAAATTAATCAAAGAAGTAACAATTTAACTTCAAAAGTCATAATTAGAGTTGACAGTATGTACAATGTCATGCTTTAAATGCAAGTTTTTACATGCTTTCGAATAAAAAGCTGGAAATTGTGTATGATTTATTGATTTGAACTAGTTGCGGTACCACTACTAATGTGCTTTTTTATGTCTTTGCATGCTGATGACATGCTGCAATCCTGGAAAACGATTCAAATTGTTAATTGTTGCAACCTCACACACACAATCATGCAATGAACTCCCACAGGAATCTGGAGATTTCTGCTCAAAGTGAATCTAAGTTCCATACTATTTTATATATTACGCTTGCTTATGCAGCTCGCTCTTTATCTAAAACCATCTCACAGAATTCTACAGATTTTCACCCAGACCCAGCAAAAAAAGGGCAAAAAAAAAAGAAAGGATGCACAGATTCATATTAAATAAAGAGAACATTATTTTTGCATTGCACAGCAAAAGACAATGCATCATATGTGCTTACGCAAGTGTCGTCAAACGTGGTTCTTTTTCTGGACACCTCCGGCGTCAGTATTCCAGAGGGAGAGTTGGGTGAAGATGCTCCACCTGAAACTACCACCATGCCATTGCTGTCGACCACGTACCGTGCTTTTCCGTTGGACGGCAACAGTACACGTGGAGTCAGACTGCTTTTGCTAAGAGTGCTGTAAAGTCGCTCAGATCGAGAGGGTATAAACAAAGAGTTTCTCCTGCTGCCCGTCTCTTCACATATGCTTTGCTCATCGTCGGCGTAGTTGTTTTCTGAATGCAAACGTCCGCGGAAACTGAAGACACTACCTTTGCTGCCCCGACGTGGGGTGAGGACTGAGCCCTGACAACTCAGGGGGGACTGAGGAGAAAAACAACCCTTACAAATACATTGACAACCCACTGAAAATCATTCTAAGAACTTTGTTCCTCTGTGTTGTTACCATTACGCTTAGACTTGATTAGTAAAACATTATAGTTATAGCTAATGTTATCAATCTTAGCTCTTTTTTAATGTACGTTCTTGGAAATTCAGTTTTTTATTTATTTAGCCATATTACAGTAATAGTCCAATGATATGGTAAAAAAATAAATATTTAGAAGTTCAATCTGTTTATTTAATAGCATTTTTTAGTCATGTTTCTACATAATTGAACAGATTTTAAAGAAAAGTAGCATGTAGTGATGTTTTGTAACTCAAAAAAAAAAAGAGTTTAGCGACAGGTCAGTTGGACAAGCAATGGCAGGAGAGAGCAAAAGTGGCAAAAACGGTGAATATCTTGATGATGATGATGAAGATAAAGGTGGTGATGATGATTATGTTGAATATGATAAAGAACAATGAAGTAGGAGAAAGATGCCAATGTAAGAAGATGAAAAATAAAAGTTGATCTTTAGTTTGAATCAATAAAGTTTAAATCATGAATTTGTTATGAACTAGGATGAGAAAAGAGAATTTGGATGGATGATAAGAAAGCTGTCAAACAATTAATTGCATCTAAAAGTGTATTGTGTATATTTATTATGTATATAAAAATACACCTCCAAGCATGTATATATTTAGGAAAAATATGTAGTGTTTATGTATCAAATGTATTAATATAAAATATAAATTATATGAATATATATATATATTTTTTTTTTTCCCAAAATATGTACTGTATGTGTGTGTATTTATATATATATATATATATATATATATACACAATAAATATACACAGTACACACAGATATAAAAACTTTTTAATTGGGAATTAATAATTTGACAGCACCAACCAGATAAATGAATTAAAATCTTTTTAGTATGCTGAATAACGCAGAAAAATTAATCTACAATATGCAATCTAGGGATGGGTACTGAAACTGTGTATTTAATCGGTACCGTTGCTAAATTCTAAAAACCAAAGTATCGATAAGCTCTGACGTTAACGGTTCTGCTGTCGGTATTGGAGAAAAAAAAATCCTATTTATTGCTAAATAATCATTACCTAGCATATTTGAACCTTTTCTAATTTTGGTTACATTAAAAATAGTCTACATATAAATTATTCTGATTTGATTCTGACTGTTGTCTTCTGTGTTGGAGGTTAGCTCCCCAGAAGGAAAATTCTGTTGATAATTATTCACCCTCATGTCGTTCCAAACCCGTAAGACCTTCGTTTATCTTCGTAACACAAATTAAGATAGGCCTACTTTTGATGAAATCAGAGAGCTATCTGACCTTTCACAGACAGCAACACAACTGAAAGTAAATACCATGTGACTCAGTGGCTTAACTTCAGTTTTCCGACTTTATGCAAAGAAAACAAAATTAACATAATTTACTTAACCATTCTTCTTTCCTGAGTTGCATCTTCCGCCATTTCTGAGAGTATCACAACGCTTACGCACACTAACGTATTTCATCAGCGTTGTTTCTGTTCGGGGGGAAAGCATGTGCATGAACAGAATAAGTGTTTTTTATGCTTAAGGGAATGTGTGCGTAGTGATACTCTCTAAAATGGTGGAAGACTTAACTTGAGGGAGAAGAATGGTAAACTATGTTATTCTTTTAAAAGAAAGTATTCTCGTAGCATCGCAAAACTGAAGTCGAGTTATCAGAAGATGAATGAAGGTCTTATGGGTTTGGAACGACGTGAAGGTAAGTCATTAATGACAGAATTTTCATTTTGGGGTGAGCTAACCCTTTAAGTCAATGATATTTCCTATGGCAAGCATCAAACGAAAAGCACACAGCAGATAAGATTTTTCTAACCTGATGTGAAGACGCGTAAATCCTTTCACGTGAGAGCCGGATTTTTCCATCAGCTGTAAGACGGAAGCTGGTCTTTCTATCAATTCCCTCCCTGTTGGAATCCTCATCTTTCTCGCCTTCCCCCTGACGCTGTCTCTTTCTCCTGCGGTTGCGTCTTTCTTTAGCACTTTTGGAACTGAGTTTGGAGGCGTCCGAGGAAGAGTCTGTCTTTTCCCCACTCAGCCCATCACACTTGGACACTTCAGCCGCAGCCTGCCAAGCAATCATGCAACAGATCATACTTACAGTTTATAAAAGGCATTCCGGCATTTACAGTTATGCATTTGGAAAGAATACATTTTGTTAGCGATTCATGCATTTCCTGAGAATCAAATCCATTACTTTTCCATTAAAGGCGCCATACACTACCATTTGCAGGGTATTCATACCCCATTTCAAAGAAAACACCCAACATACCTGAGCTTCCTCTTCCTGTCTCATCAGCTGCTGGAGCATGGCGTTAAACTCCTCCTCTTTCTTTAAAGCCTCATCAATAGTGGCTTGATTTTGTTCATCATATGCCATGGCAACCACAGCCAGGATCAAATTCACCAGGTAGAAGGATCCCAAGAAAATGACCAATACGAAAAAAAACATGTAGGTTTTTCCTGCGGCCCGAAGAGTCTGTAAGAAGATCCATGATTAATCTATGATAAATATAGGAAGCTATTAATTTAAATTTTGTACTGTATGATTATTTTCTTTTCCATACAGTGAACATGGATGGAGACTCCATAAATGATAAAATCATCACATAATCACCCTAAAATAGTCTATATGGCCACTAATTTAAATGACACACTTCATAGCTATGTATTTCTCACGAAACAATAGATTTGATCACAATGTAGGACAAGGAACCACCTTTCAGTCTGTTCCTCACATCCTTTGTATTTTTCGAAGCTTGACATACCTAAAATATGTCTATTTTTATTATATATATTTTTGTTAAACAAAAAAAGAATAAACAAAACAAAAAAAAAGCACCTGTTGGTAAAGAATCTCCCAGGAGTCTTGAGTCATTAGTCTGAATAAGGCAAGGAAGGCCCAGCCAAAGGTATCAAAGCTTGTGTAACCATAATCTGGATTGGGATTTGCTTTTACACAGGCAAAATTTTCTGGACAATGCCTGAAATGCACAAATTTAAGAAAGTCACCATGAAATGTAACAAACCGTGCTCCTGGTGAATCATGCTTGAAAGGAAGACCATGCCAAGATTTATGAAACAAACAATTAATACAAATGGCTTACGCAGCATCACTGCCTGTCCCACAGATCATAGCATCTTTCTTTCCTGGTAGGATATAATGATTACCTACAGAAAAAAAGTAGAATAATATTATTCATAACAGAACTTGTGTGAACTTGTTCTATAGTTGATTTGTACTATAGCCCATGAGTTAATATGGTTAATATTGTAGGCTGGATCATTTATATTTTAATATTCTTCACTGGTAAATATTCTTTATATGCTTAATGTTTATTATTATTTTGATGCAGAAAATGGACAAATAATGAAAATGGTTAAAAGACCAGCCTTTTGTTTTGTTATGTTTTTTTTGCAATAAAACAGTCCTAATATATGACCATCTATTTTGTATTAAATATTTTTCATTGGTTATTATTTATTAGTTTCTTTTAATCAAAAATAACTATATGACCACTTTCTTAATTGTTTTGGTGCAATACATTATATGTGTCCATTTTCTTAATAGGTCAATTTTTGGAACCAAAAGCAATAAAGAAATTTGGTGCAAAAATGAAGCAGTTTTAATATATATTATCATTTTCAGTGTTGGTCCTTTTTCATTTGTTTGTTTGTTTTTGGAGGCACCCAAAAAACCTTAATAGATGACCATTTTTGTCATTGTTTTTGGTGTCAAAAATGGACAAACGAGGAAAATAGTCATAATTAATATAATTTTCTATGCTTTTTTGACCATTTTCCATCCTTTCGCTAACCCATTAACCATTGTTTTTGTTTTTTTAATGGCCAAGGCCTATGCAAATGTGTGAAATGTCAAAGCAGAATTTGTGTAGATATCATAATAATGATGTTACATGTGGGAAGCATCATCCTCAGCAAGCGGCGAGCCAGATTACCTCACTCCTATGATAGCTTTCCCCCATCCCGCTAAAGTACTTTCCAATGGATATCATATTCCCCCCCCATGAGTAAGGTGGAATTCCTCTTCCAGTTTCTCTCAAACAGGTTTTTCATGGCTGGCGCTAATGTAAACGTCCATAATGCTGAATGATGACAGCTGGCTGTCTGGCAGATGTACAGATCACTTACATACTCACAATATTTCCTCTTTAGGCTTGTATTGTATTTAGTAAATTGCACCAGTCACTCTTCACTAGGTTTATAGTGGCCCTGATCCCCCACATCACTGACAGTTTTCAGGTGTACTAAAACCTCGCTTCAGATACATTTTGTGGATGAGGATGCAATGATCACAATGATTACAATGTTCTGTACCATTACTTCATCAAATAAGTAAATTAGTGTTGTACAGTCACTAATTTACATAATTTTATGTGGTTTTCTGGTGAAACATGGATGTATATACTGTATGTATTGATGGATAAATGTATTTACAAACACATTGATATACATGGTTGGATGGATTAATGAAGTTGCTTGCCAACAGTTAAAATTCTTGTAAAAACCTTGGTCCAGTATTTTGTATTTTGAGCCATGTTTAATTCAATGTGTCAGTTTGTCAGAAAATAAACATTCAGAATTGTATTTGGGTGCATGAAAGCATTTAAGGGGTTTGCATAGTTCAATATCTACATGCTTACTTTATATTCCTTCATTGTGCACTTAAATATTTTCAGCTACATGTCCTTCTACAGTCACTAAAATGAACTGCATATTGGTTATTGGTGAGTTTTCACAACTAAAAACAACTCTGTTAATAATTATTATATAACTAATGCAGCTGCATCAGATTCTGAATCTATTCCATTAAGCAAAACAACGAAAATGAACTTACTCTGATTGTTAATGTATTCCATACAGGATGTATCTGCATAACAGAGCTCTGTTTTGTTAAGCATATAATAAGTTAAGTTGTAATCAGTTGGCAGGAGCACACATTTTTGTTTTAGAATTCCCATGAACAGCTGCAGTCCGACCAAAGCAAAGACGCTTAGGCAAAAAAGGGTCAAGATCATCACATCTGACAGCTTCTTCACTGACTGGATCAGAGCTCCAACGATTGTTTTCAGCCCTGTGTGCAAAACAGAGTATACCATGTCACATTCCAACATTACATTACTGTAAATTACTGTAGGGTCCAAAACTCACTTCCAAGTGTAATATTTTATTTTGACTAACGGTTTAGCCATAGATATTTTTTGTTTACGAGTTAACAATATGATTCACCAATGACACATCAGTAAGGGTCAGCCTATAATTTTTACAATTCAACTTAAATCAAGTCAGAGTAGTTTGTAATAAATTCATTACACTAATTTTGGACGGTGGTGAATGAATGTTTCATATGTACTTAAGGTTATAAAAGTAAATCTCTGAATGCTTAAATTCACAGTAGAGCTCCTGCAATCACGTGACTCATTCTGTTTAGTGCTGGTGGGCAAGAACAGTCGAGAGTGTATACTGCATACGAAATGAATGGCGCCAGTTTGAGTTTTACGTCAAAAGAGTTCACTGCGCTGTTTAATTCCAAAGACATACTCCTGTATATAGCAAAACCTAATAGTTTAAATAGTCTGGTTTTAAATGATTGTTCTACAGCTGTCGATATCAATGCTACGGCCGCTCTACTGGTTGCCTGCCAAAATGCCAGAGTTTAGACCGTGTGACGTCAACTGCAGGAGCTCTATAGTATTTCATGTATTACATGCACACAACGATCATAATAACTAAACAGTGACTACACAAAAATGTGCAAGACAACTACAGTACAAACATAAAGTCATCACAAAAGGAGAGGAGACGCAAAAACATAAAATAACCACCCTTAACCAATCTAGCTTAGATTTCAATATTACAGTGACTGCTAAAGGAACAGTTTGCACAAAGAAAAACATTTGCTGAAAATGTTCTCAACTTCAGGCCATCCAAGATGTAGATGAGTTTGTTTCTTCATCCAAAAATATTTTGAGAAATTAGCATTGCAATCACTTGCTCACCAGTGAATGGGTGCCGTCGGAATGAGAGTCTTAACAGCTGATAAAAACATCACTATAATCCACTCTTGGAAAAGAGTGAAAAGTTGCAAATTTGTTACAAATTAAATAAATAAATAAATAATTAAGTGTAGATTATTGTGATGTTTTTATCAGCTTGAAATCTGATTCTGACGGCACCCATTCACTACAGAGAATCCACTGGTGAGCAAGTAATGAAATGCTACATTTCTCCAAATTTCCTTAGAAATAAACTCATCTACATCTTGGATTTTTAATAGGTGAACCATTCTTTTAAGTACTTTTGTAGTAAATCAGCACACCGATTTAAGACTAATGAGCAAAAAACAACAACAACAACAAACAAACTGAAAACATTCTTAGATTAATAAAATTCAAGATTTGAACAAATTGAGGTCAATCCGAATCTTTTTTTTTCTTTGCATGCAAATATCAATTCATGAATTAAAGCAAGAACACCTGAAAATAAACCTGGAAAATGTT
This sequence comes from Enteromius radiatus, assembly GCA_032357445.1. Taxonomy (NCBI): domain Eukaryota; kingdom Metazoa; phylum Chordata; class Actinopteri; order Cypriniformes; family Cyprinidae; genus Enteromius; species Enteromius radiatus. The sequence continues at coordinate 18,177,453 of JAUCMS010000153.1, read as the reverse complement.
TGAAAAACAAACAAATTTAGAGAAGCACATGACATGCTTGAAGAAAGCAGTGTCAGCATCTGTGACCCTGAACTTTGCCCTAACTCTCACCTGGGATGACCGATATAGTTTTCAGGGCTCGGAGAACTCTGAACGCTCGCAGCGCAGACACACTACCCAGATCAACAAACTCTGTTACATATCTGAAACATGGAGGGTGGAAAATCAGACACGGCCAGACATACAACACACAGGAAGGCTCGAGACACAGGGTTTCAGTCGGGTTCAAAGGTCACACAGATGTCGCACACCTAAGCGTGTTCTCTGCTTACCTGGAATTACTGAAATAGTTTTCAAAGCTCTGAGTACCCTGAATGTGCGGAGAGCTGATACATTGCCTATGTTTATAAACTCTGTAACAAACCTGTGGGACCAAATGCACAGATAAATAAAATAAAGCACTGGAGATACTAATGGTCTTTATGGGCATTTTATTGACTAATTATCAGTTTATAAGATTATACCTATATGTTAATTAAAAAAAAGTATTAAATTAGAATTGAAATAAAATAATTAATTAAATTAATAAGTATTTTAAACTATAAAAAGTCATATTAAGTGTTTTAATAAATAAGTGCATAAACATATTGTATATAAAATATTTAGTATTTAATAATACATTTTTATTTTGCCTACAATATAACAAAAACTTTTTAAATAATTTGACAGGTTTTTGAGAGGTCTTAGTAAAAAACAACAACAACAAAAAGTTTGAACCCCTACAACGTTTTTTGTTTTTTTTAAACATCTGTTGTTCACTGACAAGCTAATAATGAACACCAATTTGCGCAGCTCATCAGTGAACAACGGCTCTGTGCGGTAAATGTAGCTCAATGTAAAATCTTATAGCAATTTATAGCTGATTACAGAACCGTATTTACTGACGAGATGTGCATTACATATCGTACGATGATTATCATGCAGCCCTAGAGACTACATTTAATGAATGTTTGTGAAAGCAGAATAAACCTGGTCAGCTGAACTTCTAAAAAGTCTTATATTTTCACGTTTCATTGGGCACACGCCCCTGGACTGTATCACTGTAAGTCTTTAGAAAATGTCATTTTCATTTTATCCTGCATATAAGGCAGTGTTTGTAAGCTCAGAGCTGCTTTGTCTACAGCCGTTACCGGGGGAAACCTCTCTTTATCGTGCTTAAAGCACCTCCTTCTGGCAAAGAATGAGTTTGCATTTTTTAATAAATCCATCTGATTTACACAGCGAACATTTTTTGCTTGTTATCAAAAAAATGAAACCATCTATACAAAAATTGCACTCTTTACTATTAAAGGATTAGTTCACCCAAAAATGAAAAACCTGTAAGACCTTTGTTCATCTTCAGAACACAAATGAAGATATTTTTGATGAAATCTGAGATCTCTGACTCTCCCAAAGATAGCAAGGGACCATACACAATCAAGGTCCACAAAAGTACCAAGATGGCCGACAAAGTCATCCATGTGACATCAGTCTGTTGACTGTAAATTTACGAAGCCACAAGAATACCTTTTGTGCAAAGAAAACAAAAACACGATTTTATTCCACATTTTCATTACTGCTGTTTCTCTTGTGGACGCGCGTTCGCGACAGTACATGATGCCAGTGTGTGAGAGTGCCAGCGCTGATCCAGAGCCAGCTTGATGATGTTGAACACAAGGCATGTGCTCAAGAGAAACAGTAGGGACGAAAATGTGGAATGAAATTGTTATTTTTGTTTCCTTTGCGCAAAAAGTAATCTCGTGGTTTTGTAAAGTTACAGAGTTAACAGGCTGATGTCACATGGACGAGTTCGTCGATCATCTTGGTACTCTTCTGGACCTTGATCATGTACAGTATGGACCCTTGCTGTCCATGGGAGAGTCAGAGACCTCTCAGACTCCATCAAAAATGTTCATTTGTGTCTTCTGAAGATGAACGAAGGTCTTACGGGTTTGGAACAACATGAGAGTTATTAATGACAGAATTAAAAAATTGGGTGAAGCAATAACAATAAATGGATTCTGATAGCTTAAAACATTGTAGCTGGGGTAAATAATGGATTTGTCATACTTACGCCATGACTATAACCACAAAATCCAACCAATTCCATGGGTCTCTGAGAAACGTAAACTGTCCGACACAGAACCCCCTAGCAATGATCTTTGTAAGTGCTTCAAAAGTGTATATTCCAGTGAAGGCATACCTGTTAAAAACACGGTTACTGTATTCAGCAAAATATTTCTACACTAGACTTGAAAAGCAGCAAAGAGATCAACTCACTCTACGTTCTTGGTCCAATCTGGAGGTTGTAAGTAGGTCATAAAAGCACAGTTTGCCAGTATAGTGAACATTATAAACATACTGAACAATGTAAACGCTGCAGTTAAGGAAACTAAGTGACAGTGGAACTATTGTACCATTGCAAAAGTTTGGGGTCAGAAAAAAAAAAAAAAAAAAAAGTACTGAAACTTAAGTTTTAATGCAGACATTTATAGCATTACAAAAAAGGAAATATTAAAATAAATGCTATTCTTTTGAGATTTCTATTCACCAAAAAATCCTGAAAAAAACAATTGTTTCCACAGAAATAGGAAGCAACTCAACAGTTTTTAAGCTATCGTTCTCAAAATCATTAGCAAATTTTACTGAAATACACAGCACTTGAAATCAGACTTTTTTTCCTGCAGTGTGGAGTAAAATTACATTTAAATGGGCTCTTGCTAGTAAAATCACAATCCGTTTAAAATAGATTTTTTGATAAATGATTGAATACTAAAGCGTTTCTCAACTGATTATGTTTCAGGATCAGATTTTACATTTAACATCGGGTCATAAAGCCTTCCAGCTGCTAATAATCTATCCCACAAAGCAGAGCTGTAGTCAAGTCCAGCTTTTTTTATTAGTTTTTTTTTATTTTTATTCTCAAATTTCATATCCATAAATGTAAATTCACCGAGAAAAAAAAATCCATGTTTTATAACATTTAAAAATGAAGTGAAGCTTTATATTGAGTACATATTGCCCTCAAAGAATTACCAATTTATTACCAATTAATCCCTCATTTTTGGGTTGTAAAATACCAATACTGTGGATTAAACCATAACGACATAAGACCCAACCATCACACCAAGACCTGTTTCAGCAGTTGAGAAGGATATGAATGTACCAAAATCTTAATTGATATTCTCCTTAGAAGGTTGAAGGGACTGAAGATATACAAGGCAGGAGCGGCGTTGAAACGGGTGATTGTCTTTTTTCTGTTCACTACTATAAAAGTCTAAACAAGAGGGAGATGAAAAAGATGAATATATTAAAGATGGACAAAACAGTCAGCAAAATAAATGATTATATATGTATGTAACGGTGCCTTGCAAAAGTATTCAAAAATATAGCATGCAAAACATAGAGATAGCCTTAAAGAAAACACAGTCCAGAGCATTTAGAAACTCGGACTGGGCAGACGGTTCACCTTCCAGGACAATGACCCTAAACACATAGCAAGAGTGGCTTATAGACAACTCTATGAATGTCCTTGAGTGTCCCAGCCACAGCCTGGGATGAACACATTCAAATATTTCTAAGGAAAAATCTGAACATGTGTATCTGCCCCCATCCGACCTGAAAGAGCTTGAGATGTGAGGAGAGGAGAGGAGAGGAGAGGAGAGGAATACCAGATAATTGACAAATTGCTGATGAGCAAAGCTTGACGCTTCAAACAATAAAGATTTAAGACTGTAAAGATGTTTTAGCTAAATACTGAGTTACGGGGAATTAATTATTTTGCAAATAAATCATTTTAGTTTTTCATTTTTTATGAATTCAGGGCCACAGCTCTGCACAGGTTAGCTCCAACCCTAATAAAGCGCACCTGATCTAGCTAATCAAGGTCTTCAGGATCACTAGAAACTTCCAAACAGGTGTGATTTGGAGCTGGTTGGAGCTAAACTCTGCAGTGCTGGGGCCCTCCAGGAATTGAGTTGGATTGATGAGGGAAAAAAATTTTTTTTAAAGAAGATTAACATAAGGCAGCCACATAGCTAAATGTGAAAAAATTAATACTTTTGCAAGGCACTGTATATTTATATATACTTACATACAGTGGGTATGGAAAGTATTCAGACCCCCTTACGTTTTTCACTCTTTGTTATATTGCAGCCATTTGCTAAAATTATTTTTGAAATGACAGAAAAACAGAGAATTGTTGACATTTTTGCAGATTCGTTAAAAAAAGAAAAACTGAAATATCACGTGGTCCTAAGTATTTAGTAGAAGCACCCTTTGATCTAATACAGCCAGTCTTTTTGTGAAAGATGCAACAAGTTTTTCACACCTGGATTTGGGAATCCTCTGCCATTCTTCCTTGCAGATCCTCTCCAGTTCTGTCAGGTTGGAAGATTAACGTTGGTGGACAGCCATTTCTAGGTCTCTCCAGAGATGCTCAATTGGGTTTAAGTCAGGGCTCTGGCTGGGCCATTCAAGAACAGTCACAGAGTTGTTGCGAAGCCATTTCTTCATTATTTTAGCTGTGTGTTTAGGGTCATTGTCTTATTGGAAAGTAAACCTTCGGCCCAGTCTGGGGTCCTGAGCACTCTGGAGAAGGTTTTGGTCCAGGATATCCATGTACTTGGCTACATTCATCACCTTTCCCTCGACTGCAACCAGTCGTCCTATCCCTGCAGCTGAAAAACACCCCCACAGTATGATGCTGCCACCACCATGCTTCACTGTTGGGACTGTATTGGAGGTGATGAGCACTGCCTGGTTTTCTCCACACATACCGCTTAGAAGTAAGGCCAAAAAGTTCTATCTTGGTCTCATCAGACCAGAGAATCTTATTTCTCACCATCTTGGAGTCCTTCAGGTGTTTTTTAGCAAACTCCATGCAGGATTTCATGTGTCTTGCACTGAGGAGAGGCTTCCGTCGGGCCACTCTGCCATAAAGCCCCAACTGGTGGAGGGCTGCAGTGATGGTTGACCCGACTGCATCTCTGGAGCTCAGCCACAGTGATCTTTGGGTTCTTCTTAACCTCTCTCAGCAAGGCTCTTCTCCCCTGATAACTCAGTTTGGCCGGACAGCCAGCTCTAGGAAGGGTTCTGGTCGTCCCAAACGTCTTCCATTTAAGGATTATGGAGGTCACTGTGCTCTTAGGAACCTTAATTGCAGCAGAATTTTTTTTTTGTAACCTTGGCCAGATCTGTGCCTTACAAAAATTCTGTCTCTGAGCTCTACAGACAGTTCCTTTGACCTCATGATTCTCATTTGCTCTGACATGAATTGTGAGCTGTAAAGTCTTATATAGACAGGTGTGTGGCTTCCCTAATCAAGTCCAGTCAGTATAATGAAGGACTCAAATGAAGGTGTAGATCTCAAGGATGATGAAGAAATGGACAGCACCTGAGTTAAATACATGAGTGTCACAGCAAAGGGTCTGAATACTTAGGACTATGTGATATTTCAGTTTTTCTTTTTTTTTTTTTCATTTGCAAAAATGTCAACAATTCTGTGTTTTTCTGTCAATATGGGGTGCTGTGTGTACCTTAATGAGGAAAATGAGGAAAAGATTTAAGGGGGTCTGAATACTCTCTGTACCCACTGTATATATAAACACACACACACACACATATAATATTTAGTTATAGTCTACACACACACACACACATATATATATATATATATATATATATATATACCCCTTCTACCCCCATCCCTCCATCTCGACCTCTTTCTCTCACTTCTGCACAATAGAGACCCACCCTGTCTGCTTGCACCACCCCTCCTCTCTTCTCTGCTCTTCTAAAAAACAAAAAAAACAAAACCAAACCGGAGCTTGGATACTGGAAGTGAAAGAGAGAAAGCTGACAGTGCGCTCCAGCTGCTCTGAATGTCACAGTGATTCATTGGGGCATTTAGCGCACTGGGGACAGGACAACACTGGAGTGTGTGTGTGTTTAAGAGGGCAAGGGTCTAACAGGCACAAGGGCACTCACACAAACATGCTGATTGAAACCAGGCTCGTTGAGTTGCTGTCAGGTTGTGAGGATGGTCCACAGACAGTCAATCAATGCTTTACCCACGATTCCCCTGAGGAGTGGGGGCAGAGGGCAGGCGGGAAGAGCAGAGTGCTGCATCAGCCACCAGCTGCCAACGAACTCATCATAAAATACTTCCTTAACACACACGTATACAAAACCACGAGCGCACATAACCAATACTCGAGACATACAGCTTTCATTTATACACACAGACTATGGCTACGTTCCAAATTTAAGCAAGCTGCCTACCAAGATTGCATATTATGGTTAAGGCTGTAGCAATAATGTCACACCGAACTGTAAATTCACCAAAATGGACTTCTAAAAACTTACAATTCATCAAATACTGGAAAATATATTAATTAAATTAATTAAAATTAATCTAATGATCTAATGAAATCACTTGTAAGTTAGGGGTTAAGTGCAGTCACATTAGGAAAACATTGCAGGCAGTGGTGGTCTGTTATCAATAAAGTAAGTAAGTAAGTAAAATTTATTTATATAGCACCTTTCTCAGACAAAAGTCACAAAGTGCTTTACAAATTATGTAACAATAAAAAGGATCACATATGCATAAAAACAATCGAACATAAGAACAATAAAACCAAACATTCATAAAAATAACATACTAAACGGCCATTGCTGTTATTTAAAAGCAAGTCCAAACAAATGAGTCTTCAGATGTTTTTTAAAAGAATTCACAGAACCCATAGTTCTCAGTGGTAATGGAAGAGAGTTCCAAAGCCTCGGTGCCACAGAACAAAAAGCACGATCACCTTTGGTCTTAAGACGAGTTCTAGGGACAGTTAAAAGGTCCAGGTCAGAAGACCTTAACAACCGACCCTCTGAGCGCTTATGTAACAGATCCTGAATATAAAGAGGTGCCTGACCATGCAAGGCTCTATAAGTGATTACTAAAATTTTAAACTGCACTCGGAATTCAACTGGAAGAAAATGCAGTTCCTTAAGTACAGGTGTTATGTGAGACCACTTACTGGTACCAGTCAGAAGCCTAGCAGCTGCGTTCTGT
>JAUCMS010000153.1:18147653-18167162 GCA_032357445.1 Enteromius radiatus | reverse complement strand
TATATTATGTAAAGAAAAACTTTTATTTTGGATGCGATTAATCGCGATTAATCATTGCCCAGCACTAGTAAAAATGTTTTTTAAGCTGGAAAAAGACAGGCCATGCAATCAATGTGACAAACTCAATCACTTCCCGTATGTGAGGCGTCAAGCACAATTAGTGAAGAAGGAGATGATTTCTCTTAATTCAGATGAATCGCTATAGGCCCGACCACTGAAGAAAAAACTCTTCTAATAGGTGTTTACTGGAAAACAATCAACATCAAAAGCTCACAAGAGTGATAAACCAACTCTGCACTTTGTTGAGGGAAGACCACGTTTCAGTCCATAAAGCAAACACAGTATAAACCAGCAGAGAGTACATGCTCAAACAGGCAAGAGAACCTGGCACAACAGTAGAGCCATGAAACACAGTCGGTCATTTCCTCTGAATACTAGGAATCATTATCAGATATAATTTCTTAATTGCATTACCATATAATAATCTGTCTTCGGGTCACTAAGAGGAGACATCATTTCCTTGAGATATGAGACTTCACAAATCACACTGGAAATAATCCGAATCCTGGTTGGAAAACAACAATGGTCAAAAATATGCTAAACATTTTTTTAAAGAATTTTTTCCCCACATTTTTAATAATCTAAAGAACCTTTAATGCAATGGAAAGGTTCCACGGCTGTTAAAGTTTCTTCACGGAAGCATCAATGCCAATAAAAAGAAAGTGTAAAATGTGAGAAAACTAAGTTCTTTTTCTTTTTATCCTGTTTTCACAAAGGCGAAAGCACAACAGACACATTTGCTCTTGCAATCTGCTCACCAAACTTAATGAACAATTTCCCATTAATTATTCCACTTGGACTCTCTCATTTATCTTCTCGAATCCTTACTCACGTCTCTCTCTCCTGGTCTATTTTTAAGGGACCCTTTAAAAATTTATTTTCTCCATTTTTCTATCCTTGCAGTCCCTATTAGTATCTATTTCTGTGCAAAAGATAGTAAAGTAAGGATTGGGAACTGCAATACCGTAGATTTATCTGTTAAAATGACAAAAAGCTATTTGAACTGTACGTTATGTTTTGATAAATGTAATTTCCTTGGTTAATGCAACCTTTCTATATATTTTAATATGTGCTTAAAATCTATTTACCAGAATTCCACGTAATTTCTGTCACATTTTTACAATTCAATAAATACTTTATATTATATTTCAATCCATTTTCCACATAATATTTCTCAAAATCTGAAGAAACCAGTCTTGTGTTTTTCTACTGTGCTTTTCTACTGACCATAAAGCAACCCATCTGTAAAATGAAATGGATAAAAATTGTTGGGAAAAACTGGGGAAAGAAAATTAAATAAAAACATTTTTTGTGGTACAGCTGTAGCCCTTACAGGTACCATCACATTTTAGCAATCCAATCCAAGTGCTGTATGATTAGCTGCACGACCAGCAACTGAAAAAAATAAGCAATATCAGCTGGGGCAAAAGCATTAGTAATACTTTCACTTTTCACTGGGAATTTTACAGTAACCTTTTATATTTTTCCTTCTCCTTCCAAAACTGTGCAGTTATAGCCGCGCTGATCATCGTCCATTTCGTGGCGCTTTCCAGGATACTGTGATTTCAACTACATCACTTGGGACACAACAGTCTGACAAATGATTAATTGCATTTCAATGTGCTTTCAGCAGCAGCAGGGATGCACTGAGGACCACAAACAGCCCAGGACCTCTGACAGACTACAAAAACAGCCCGCTGTATTATCTAGTTCATATTTATTGATTTTTGTAGTGTTTTGATATGTCTGAAAATACTGTTTTGACATTGCTTAGGCAACACAATTAAACTGAACACCAAACAATACTTTTCTTTATATTGTGTTAAATCCTGAGATGATCAGCACACATCGATGTTGGTTCTGGAAGTATTTTTCTCATTTATTTCTTCCATGGGGTTTTTAAAAAGTTTTTGTTAAGGCACTTTAAGCCATGAACCAATTCAACAAATTATGAGAAGAATCATAACATTCAACATAACTTAATTCCTGTCTGTGCCAATCACAACAGACTTGGTCAGTTGACCAATTAGAGCAGAGTATGCTTACAGTGTTTTCTATCTATGTATCTATATATTTATTTATCTAAGACCTACATATACACACACACACTGCCCTCCAAAAGTTTGGAAACGCCATAGAAAAGTGGGGTTTTGGACAATCTTGGCATGAATCTGTTTTAATTTGTGATAACTCTGCTCTGATAAGGGACAACACAAACTATGAAAACATAATTTATACATAGAAAATACTTAAATTTTCGATTCATTAAAATATCCACTATTAGCAGCTATTACAGCTCTGCATAATATGGGCATCAGAACTGTCATTTTATTCAAACATTGATATATCACTTCAGGCCTCCTGAAGTATTGTCCAAAGATGATTCACACTAGTTGGACACTTCTTACGAACATCACGGTCCAGTTCCTCTCATAGTAGCTCACTGACATGAATGAAATAAAATGAAAATTATTATTGCTGGTCTTCAATGACAAGACTTGAGAAACTAATACATTATGTCTTCATTTTCAACAGTATACCCATATTTATATTTTTTATATGGTGCAGCCCTAGTGTGTGACTTTGATATTTTGTTATGTACTGTAATACAAAGGTATTATACACAACACTTCAGCGATATCTGAAATAGACCAGTCTGACAAAGTTAAGAACACTTTCTCCCTTTAAAATCTTCAGCACGCCTGTTACCAATAATGAAGAGTTTGCAATAGATGCCATCTTCAGCCGCACTCGAAGGATGTGATAAATCCAGATCATTATCTGCAGGTAGTACATTGTGTCCTTTGAGAGATTAACAGGTTGTTGACCACATCTGCACTCCCAGCAGACGCGCCATTCATTTTAATTAGCAGTCGAGTAGCTGACTGACAGGCCCGGTTATCCAAACAAGAGCCAAAATCAACTTCAAACAGAGCCACGAGTCAACATCTAAATGATGGCTGAGGTTACTACAAATTACACATGATATTCATCACATGATTACCATCGACAAAAGCAACCTGACTCTCGCTCAAAGCCTCTAATCTCTTCTCGTGACATATTGACTCCTCTGCAAGACAAATACACCTGACAATGGATACTGAGGTCCCTACCCCAAATACCAGCTGATCTGCTCTTTATCAGTCTGTAGAAACCGTTCTGTTCAAAATTGAACTGGACAGCAAGAAAGAAAAAACTACACTGCCTTTTCAAAAGACTGGAAACATCCCTGGCAAAGTGTGGTGTTGCATGATATAAGCATTAATCCTTATTATTTTTGGTGCAAATACTGTACATTAAAATAACTTGACATTATCATTGAAGACCAGCAATAATAATTATAATCATTTGATTACATTATAATGACAATATATAAATGTCAAAGTTGAGCTACTATGAGAGGAACTGGACCGTGATGTTCATAAAAAGTGTCCGACTAGTGTGGATCATCTTTGGACAATCCTTCAGGTGGCCTGAAGTGATATATACATTTTTTAATAAACTGACAGCTCGGATGGCCAGATTACGCAGAGCTGTAATAGCTGCTAATGTTGGATATGTTGATTAATCAAAAATCAAAGTATTTTCTATATACTCCAAACTTTTGGAGGGCAGTGTATGTGCATTAGTCTGTTATGTTATGAGGAATGATATATACAGTAATTCTTACCAATGACTGTCTGATATCAAATTTAAACTGTTTTACTTATTGCAGAATGAAATAAATACAATTTAAGTTTCATGTTTACAAGAATAATACAAAGCATTATAACAAAGCAAATAAATCTAATATTTTTATGGGTCAAAGATAGTCCCAATTTGGTTTCTGCAAAATTAAGAGTTTTTTTTTTGTATCCAGACTTATTTAGGTAAACATAAAACAACACACTTATTCTCTACTTATCAAACAAAAAATCTGATCAAACTAAATTTTATTACATTAATGGCAAGAATTGGCAAGGATATAAAACAACTATTAATTTACATTTTTGGAGATCTTCTGTAGATCTTTTAATGTCATTTCACGAGTTTGTGCTTCCTCATAAGTATATATAAGCAGGTTTGGCGTGCTGTCCTGGGAGCGAGCCGGGGGAACGGCAGGTTCCCGAACCCTAGTTCTTAGAACCCTAGCGAGGGTAGGGGTTCGGAGACCGGCTCGAACTTCGGCTGCCCCCCCCCGAGGAAGGCGCAGTGCGAAGGGAGGTTGGCGGGGAAGGAGGAGGTTTTGCAAAGCCGAGATGCGGAAGTAAGCGGGAAGCGGATATTTATAGTGCTTTGGAGGAATTTGATTGGAAGTTTGGAACGAGGAGATTGATTAGCTAATGCAGGCCAGCTGAGGCTAATTCGTCCAGTGTTCCTCCCGAAACTACGTTATTATCAAAATTATTCTTTATCTAAATATACTTGATCTAGACAGATTCTCAAGCAGCATGTTAAAGATAGACAGACAGACAGACAGACAGATAGATAGACAAGAACAGAAAGAAAAGCTATGCTTTGTACTATTGAAAACAATTTTAAGCTATGCTAGCAGCTGTTGACATTCTTGTCTGAATTAACAATTCAGTTTACATTATGCAAATCTCCCACCTCTCTGTTTGTCACCCCACACAGTCCAAAACAGCTTTTCACCAAATATTAAAGCCACAACCACAAACGGATTCAATCGAAGCCATCGCGTCAGGCACTTCAAGTGTTTCCCATTGCCTTGTGAGGAAAAACATTAAGTTTCCCAAGTGTGGATATATGCTGGAGTGAAACCAAAAACCTCCAAAAGCACTTAGCAAAACGGCTCTGAATCACAAACCGTGCTCAGTAATGGATCTAACAGCCTATATTCATTGATGCCTCCTGTCAGATTATAATGCTTTTTTATACCGATACTTTGCGTATAGAACAGAACAGGACTGACCAAGTGAGTGAAAAACAAGTATTTCTGTTTTAAGAGCCACTTAAAAGCTCTACTATAACATGCTAATTATTTAACATGCGTTATAATAGTATAACTACAATTTTCTGTTCCAATATGGGTGCTTAATATACACTTTATATTTTAAAAGAAATTTAAATGAACATTAAATGTATTAAAAATAAAAGTAAAGTTATTTTCATTGTTACAATTTTAAAATTAAAATTAAAGGCATTTAAGTGACTTTATTTTTTTATTTTTAATGCTTTAGAAAACTGACTCAGGTCAAGTACCAAAACAAACTTGTAGCCAATCAGCATTAAGGGGCGTGTCTACTAATGATGTGGAGGAGAGAGCATTTAAGTGAACAGCCGAGTATAGCGACAGAAAGATAAAAAAGATAAATGCTAAAATTTTCACAATATGGGACAGCAAAGACCTCCACGAAGAATGCAAACACAGCACTGGTATCTTTAATATTGAAAGTTAAGTATTTGAGTACAATACAAACTAGATAATACAAAATAAAAAATAGTGTAATAATGTCCCATATCGTTGGACAAAAATATATTTAAATCTAGATTTATTCGCATTGGCCCCTGAGATCTCTGTGCTGTGCACACATTTGACTTTTTCGCTGTTTTAAATTTTTTTCTACGTATTCTACACTCGTGGCGCATGCATTAGGTAGGACACTTACATTCCTGCGTTTCCCCTTCATGCGAGCTTCTGTTATCAAGCTCCTTACCGATTAAACATCTTTCTCCTCCCGCTCGACTCTTTGGCTCATCACTCACAGCATAGCAAACTTTTCTTGATAACGTTTCTGTGTACATTTCGGAAATGCCGAGGCACATTTTGCAGCATCTGATTCTAAAATTTTAAGTTACTTTTCCCTGAGTTTTTTTTTTTGCTTTACCGTTTCGCTTTGGCCTGCCCATTGAGAGAAAGGTGGAAGAGAGCTGAAGCGATATGTAAATAGGAGGAGCAAGATCACTCCGTCTATAATGTTAGACGCTATAGTGCTTTGTGATGGGCCATTGTCCCTGTATGATGGGCCTGTGTTTTATAAATTCATCCTAACCTTGAATCTGTCCTACTTACACTCACCGCACATGCGCTTCTGCATCTTTCTACACTTTTGGAGAAAGCAGGAAAATGCCCAGTCTGCCAGATGACCAGTCCGCCCCTGCCCGTGTAGACCGTGTAACATTGGTTCTGCTTTGCTTCACAGAACTAATGGTTGCCTATATATGGCTACATATGGGTGGGGGATGGAGCTATCAGGGGTGAGACCCTTTTGGGGTAGGGGCGTGTTTGTTTCAGTGTTGCCAATTTAGCGACTTTGTCGCTAGATTTAGTACTTTTCAGACCCTTTTGGCAACATTTTTCCAAAAAGCAACTAGCGACAAATCGAGCGACTTCTTGGACAAACCTCAGGAAGTCTGGTAGTGCCGCTCGAGCTCTTGTTCTCCCAGAATTGGTCTTGTTCTCTAATAATGGGGTGCATTTCAGACACTATTTAATATTAATTGAGTTTTTCTGACAACAGATACCATTAAATATTTCAGTGAAAACAGTTATATTGAGAATTTGGGTGCATTAAATTACATTATGTGACCACAGAGAAGCATAATAGTAAGATAATTATGACGCACTGATGTAATGAATATGCAAATTGACGTGTGACGTCATCTAGCGATTTTCAAGTTGGATTTAGCTACTTTCGATTGAAAAACTTGGCAACATTGGTTTGTTTTGGTGATTTCAAATATCGTTGGCTTCCAGAAATCGCTTTCCCCGCCCACCAATTTCCTGAGTATTATTCCATTAAAAAAAAAAAAACCATAAAATACTCAACTGTTGTGTAGTCCGCTATAATGCAAGAACCATTCTCTCAAGTAAGCCTTCATATTATGACTGCCTGCCTGCCTGAGGAGAAATACCTGATTTAATTTAAATTGGCGCCTTGGTTGTGTTCAGCTGAGGTGGGCAGAACAGAAGAAGATAATAATATATATATCTGTATAATTGTATAAGGTATAATATATCTGTAATGTGTATGAAGTGATTTATCAGGTGAATTTGGTGTCTTACAATGCACTCGAGTGCGATGACTTCTTAAGTTATCAAATCTTTCTGACGATTGACAATACATTACTTTCTTTATAAATAACCACTTTCAACATCCAACATCAGCTGCAGTCTATTAAAACTTAGTTCTTTATAAAACTGTCGTTGTAAGCACTGAATTGACTTCCTGTGTTGTGGCATCATCTCGTCTACACGATTCAGTTGCTGGAAATGTGAACAGAAGTGAAGCAATTAGCTAGCGATTCGTTCTCTTGAGTCGAATCTCTGTTTTGGATGAACTGATTCACTGAACAATAAGGTCGCAAATCAAACTAAATCAATTTACGAGTAAGAGCAGTTTTCGAATCAACGACTCATATTCAAAAACTGATAAATGAAATGATAGTAAAAGCCTTTTCTATTTAAGAAAATATAACTAATGATGGGGAATAATTTTGTTTACGAATTTCTATGACCGATGCACTCCAACCAAACAAGCATAGATGTGAAACGTCTATACACGTAAATAAATTTCATTTTATGTAAGTTTGATTTCTTTTACATTTTTGTTTGCGTGAGCCGAATCGGATCTATACTGGAACTGGAATTACACATCGAGTTACAAAACACTATTATTAATATAATGATTATTATTCATTATAATAACGTTATTTTTATTATTATGTATTTATAACCAGAAATTGTGTAAATGTACTTTCATATGGTTCACTTAATTGAAACCTATTATGCCACAACAGAATGTCAGGGACAACAATTTCGTGAGCTATTTAGAATGAACTGTTCGAAAGAACCGACTCTGGGAAATGAGTCGAAGTGCACATAGTTCATTACCGAAGTCAAATTAAATGTGGGTTACAAGTATAATGCAGAAATACAACTTCATATGAGTAGAATGAACTATTTTTATCCTGTGGCATCTCTTCCACCGCAGATTCAAGAATCAATCACTGGAAAAGTGGATTTTCAGGGCGTCAACCAGGGTTAGGGCAGTTGACATGTCTCTCAAAATATAACCACGGCGCGAAAATAAAAACATGATTGCAAGGATAAATTGTTTTCAAGGTTTTAATATTGTATTAATCAAATGCATTAGAAGTATTATAAAATTCTCTACGTTAAATTAAAGCACAGAACCTGTGGCGCAGTCTAGATCAGTGCTGACATTTATTAATGGATGTCGGAAAACCAAACAAATCAATCAAAGATGAATAAATAACTTTTTTGTTTATCATATTATGCTGTTATGACAACGACTATGTACTATTTAATACAGAAACAGAAAAATAAGCCTATCACAGCCGAATAAACTACTTATGAATCACTGTAAAAAAATAAATAAACAAATAGGAGTTGAGAATGTGCTCGTTATATTGAATACTGTCAACCGAACCGAATGCTAATTACATGTTACTGTATAATCACAATCAAGCTCAAACTAGCTCAGATTTCATTTTAAAATCCTGGTTAAACATAACGTTAGCTCTTTTATGCACCAGACTATGCATTGTTACTTGCATTTAATTATAACCTGGAGTATTTTTATTGACCATAAATTCTAATAGCTTTCATCAGCACTTTATGATCCACTCACCATCTTCCAGCAAAAAATCAGGGAATTTCTGCCAACATGAGGGGAGAATTAATCCTCAGGGTCCAGGAGCAAAACTTAATGCAGTGATCCAAGGTGTAGGAAAACAGACAGTGTAGGCAACTTTACCCAAGTAAGTAAACTCCAAGGGATTTTCGGCAAGAAAACAATCGCAGAAGACTGTGATCAAAAAGAGCGAAGTGCTTGAGATCACAGAGATGAGCGCTTCCGGTTATTCATTATACTCAGAGCGAAATCACCAATCCTACTATGTCTAAGGCTGAGTTTATAAATATTAAGTACGTCATGCCAAAGTTGCAGTCTCCACCTTCAGTTGGCAACGCCTTGCCTGAATATTAAATAGATGGTGCTGACGTAACAACGTAGCCGTCCAATGGAGAACATTCGTTTATAAATGTTAAATACTTGACCTTCGCCATAGTAGGAATCCTAAATTTTCAGAACTTGACAGAAACTGACGCAAGAAAGATTACGCGCGACGGTAACACACCAAGAGGTGACGATGATTTCACACGTCGTTTTCACTTGACTTAATTCTGTATGCGTTTTTTTTCGTTATTATGGTGTTTTGTTTGCACCACCCCTTGCCACTAAATACCCACATTTTGACAAAAACTTGATAGAAATAAAATAAAAATGGAAAAAAAAAATAATAATAAATAAATAAATAAAAATAGTATGTTGTCTTAATTTTCTCTATACTGTTAGATTTTAGATGAGATAGTATCCAATAAAAGTCAAATCCAAAGACAGTTTTGTCACTTTATCTTGTTTTTTTAAATAAAACATCAGTGCTGTAATATATCAACACGGTTACGCTGATATAGAAAATAAATTATCTTTATCCTTCTGTGAAGCAGTTTAAATCTTACAATAATTTGCTTAAAATTTACTTTGCAAAAGTCTTAATGGACTTTACTTACTACAGACATTTTAAAGTGAGTTCAAACGTCATAGATGAGCAAAAAAAATATGTAGGATTAATTCCAGTAACTTTCAGGTCACGTTATCAGCTCAAAGCGTCAGTCACGCGCTTCAGACGAGAACACCACAGTCTGATGGCGCCACCTAGTGGATCAAATCACATATGCCGTGTTTGGGATCCCAGGTGAAAATAATGCACTTCCACAATGCACCTAAAGTGGTCTATTTTCACGCACTAATTTTGAACTTAATATACTAAGTATTATTCTTTAGTAATTAAAATAAACGCAAGTTCATCTAAGTATTAAAAAAAAAACTCTGTATTTAAGATTTTTTTATTTATTTTGATTTTAACACTTATTTAACACATTTTTTTATAATTTTTTCTTCAAATGGTAACTAAATACATTTTTAAATACAGAGATAGTATGTTAAAAGAACGGTTAGATGATCTTAAGTTTGGCTTAAGAAGCACTAAATAATCATTTTTTGTATATTAAATACAAAATTAGTGCATAAAATTGGAGCTTTTTAAGTATGTATATATTGTTTTATAATATCTAGACAAATGTTACATGTAAGGAAAGAAAAAAATAAGAAAGAAAGAAACAGCCAAATTCAGTGTTTTGGCTGTTTTAACTTAGATATTTGGCCCACTCATCAATTACAAATGCTTTAAAAATCCACAATTGATATTTATCTTCAGGAATTATTTCAACTTCAAGCATTTAGTAAAAACGTTTTTAGCATATTTGAGATACTTCTAACTAATTCAGTCCGGGGGTCTAAAACTTTTGACTTGTAGTGTTTGTACATGTCATAACAGTAAGACAATATAAATCAGTTTATTTATATTTCATAAGATAACATATATTGTTAAATTTACCAACCTAATTGAACTATTTAAATTAATAAAATACTAACAGCCACCGATAGAAATGCAGATGAAAAAAAAAAAAGGGTCCAAAGTTAAGATAATCAAAAAGTGCCTGTCCATGAACCACATGTCATAAACTAATGACATAATATATAATATAAAAAAATAACTCACATAATCAATGTACTAAATCGTGCATTGTTACTTGTTTTCTCCCAAAGGAAGATTGTGGACACTTGCTCAAGGATCATCCAGATGTCGCTGAATTAGTTCGTTGCTCGGCAGCGTTCTGGACACTCAGAGTTGTCCAGCAGACACAAACACTGTCTAAACTACAGCACATATGGCTATCTTTGATCTATCTATCTATCTATCTATCTATCTATCTATCTATCTATCTATCTATCTATCTATCTATCTATATCTATCCCATGCACATTTTCTTTAGTTGCATTTGAACTGAGTTCAGTTAGCCTACTTTCCATTGTTTCCCAATAAAGTGAAACTATTGAGCAAATTTTCATCCAGCAGCTATAATACGGTTTAACAGGCTTTGTGTGTCAAACACAGATTAAGCTCTTCATGTAGAAACAGCTTTTCAAACAGCTGATGCTAAAAGGCAGCAGTAAGGGGCGTGTTTTTAAATCAGGTGGAGCACTTTTACTGCTGCTGGAGTCCATGACATGGAGAGCATGCATAGTGCAGCAGAACATCTCAGAGGGCTGTTGTTAATGGAGAACCACAGAAGAGAAAAAAGCAGCACAGTTCAACAGGTGTGTTTGCAAGTTTATTAATCATTCATGAGTAATCATTATTGAACATTCTTGTGATGTGAGGTTCTGTGTTTACAGATGGACGGTGACAGGGATTGTTTGTTGTCTTCACATAAGGACATGGGGAAAAGCGGAACTAGTTCAATATCCTCCGCCTCATTTAATTTCATCAATTCCATTATAGGATCTGGAATTATAGGTAATGTTTTGTTATTGATGCTTCTAAAAAATAGTATCAATTTAAACTAAATACATACATTCAGTACCAGTTAAAAGTTGGGACACACTGAACAAAATATTTGTTCCTTTTAAACTTAAAACATTGCATGCTTAAATTTTGTTATAAAATTATTAAGTTGAGGGAAAAGCATTGTCGTGTGTAGATGTGAACTGCTTTAATAATGTAAGTGTTTCTCATAAACTTAAGTTGGTTAAGAGAATTTCCAGGGATACTTTATTATCTAAAATATAGTCTACAGTGGATTTGTTTGTTTGTTCTGGTCAAAATAATGTCTGTACTTTTAATGTATGTATATAAATGCCAGTAAATATTTTTTGATATTCTGCTTATGTTAAATCAAATATAATAGTTTGCAGTAGTAAGTGCTGGCAGTGTATAGAAAATCAAATCTATTCTTCGAGTCATAAACATGCATGATTATGTTTGGATACTATTATGTTCATTAGTTTCTTAATAGTCATATTTGTGTGTATTTTAGTAGGTCAGCAGATGTGAGAAGCGGCTTAGATTCCATGAGGTGCAGGATCATATGACTGCAGAACAGCCTCAGTCAGTTCACATGCTTCTGCTGCAGGGGAAAAAAAAAAAGAGGCAAAAATATTTTTTTCTGGTCCTATGATATATCTTTGGGTCCAGAAAAGGTCAGCAGTAAATATTCAATGTATGCATTCTTGTCAGTGTAGCTATTTTTTGTGTTCTATCGCCTGCCCGATCAAAAAAGTTGTCATCAGATCATTACCCTGTAAGGGAGACTGGGGCTAGTTGTCACATTCTTGTCTATTTTAAATCCTCTGCATCTCTGATCTCTTGATTTCATTCCTCAAGGTTTGCCGTATTCCTTGAGTCAGGCCGGCCTCCCAACGGGTCTCCTGCTGCTTATTCTGGTTGCCTTCATCACAGGTATGCATATATACAAAATATATTTTGTAATGCTTTCCTCACCATAAAACAGAGCAGCTCAGATATTCCCCCCAATGTTTGTATTTTGGTTTCACAGATAAAAAAGAAATTACTGGATCTAAATTACATGAGGTTGAGAAAATGAGTGAATTGCACCTTTAACATTAGTTAATTAATTAGTTGTGCTTTCTTTGTAAGCAATGCATGAAGTATTTTATGCAATACTAAGTGCACTACTTTATTCATATACATATACTGTATGTATATAATTCAATAAGTAAAACAATTGTGTGTTTAAATGTGGAAAATGTATTTTCTTTTGGCAGATTACTCCATCATACTACTGGTCAGAGGAGGCAATCTGTCTGGGACTCACAGTTATCAGTCTCTGGTTCAAAGCACATTTGGCCAGATAGGATATTTGACTGTGTCAGCTCTACAGTTTCTTTACCCATTCATTGGTAATCACAGACATCTGCTACCTGTCCTAATTATACCTTATATTGAATAAATACCAAGTGAGATTTTGAAGAATAAATATTTTTCTGTCTTTACTGTGTCCCATATAGCAATGATCAGCTACAACATCATCACAGGTGATACGCTGACCAAAGTGTTTATGAGAATTCAAGGAGGTGAGCTGTTTAGCATTCAATTGTTTTTATTATTATTGTGTTTATAAAGTATTTTGTAGTAAAAATCATAGTTTAGTTATTATAACCTTTTTTATGTGCTGTAAAAGCATATAGAATTGCCTCATGTTCCTAAATTAAAATGCAAAAGTGGCTAATTTTGTGTTTGTGTGAATTCTTTTAGAAGCATTCTGTGTGTAGGAAGTTTTACAGCATGTTATCATTTGCCCAAATTCAATTCATTCATTTTGGGTCTTGATGCCATCACGAAACGTGACATTTGTTCTCTTTGTTGTTCCAGTTGGGCCCGGAAATATTCTTACAGAGAGACATTTCGTAATAATGATGTCCACTCTCCTTTTTACTCTCCCGCTGTCTTTTTATAGAGATATAGCAAAGCTGGGAAAGGTTGAGTATTGCCTACGTCTACCAAGTTCCTTTGTTGTTCTTCTTTTCAGTAAAATAATTTGTGATCTGTAGCTTTTAATGAATATTTGACTGTTCTGTAGACAGTTTGGTCATACAACAGTCTCCTTGTTTGAGTTTTCATGTTTTCATGCTTTAAAACAGACAATGTTTCATAAGTTTATATACCCTGTGTGTTCCAAGTTATTTAAAGCCACAGGTTATTATTGTGCTTCACAAATCAAGTCAAGTCACCTTTATCTATATACTGCTTTTAACCATACAAATTGTGTCAAAGCGCACCAACACTATTCAAATAGGAGAACAAGTGTCAGTAAACGTATAATGGCAAGGTTAAAGCAATAGTTCACCCAGAAATGTCTAAACTATCAATCTGTTTTATCATTTAGAGGCCTTAGAAATGTAAGATTTAATCAAAACGTGATAAAGCTAACAGTAATGAACTCTCTCTCTTCCTCTGTTCTAGGTATCTTTATTGTCCATGCTTTTGACTCTTGTCATCCTCATCACAGTGGTCGTGAGAGCAGCGACACTAGGACCACAGATGTATAAAATCTCTCTCGCCGTCTGTGTGCATTCATTCACACCATCCACCATATGCTGATGTTTGCCGACCGCAGCTCAGGATAATGATTTACCCTTTAAACACTCATTTCTGGGAAATGAGCTCACTGAGCTTAATTTTTTATTTGACTTTCCATCATATTTTTGGCCTTTGTATAACAAGCAGTGTGCATTGTGTCACAACGCAGCGAAAGAATACACACACGTTTTGTGACGTATGATGAAGCAAACCCCTAACTCTTGAGTAACCCAGATTGAATGTTAAATTTTCCTCCAAGCTGACTGAAAAACAGGCAAAAGATCAGTACAATAGTTTTTAGAGACCTAAATATCATAGAGACTTGGAAGTGTGGCTGTCTTGATGCTAAAAACAGGGTTTCTGTATGTCATAAAAACATGTTCAATATTCTTTCCATAAAATTACGGCCTTAACATGTCTTAAATTGGAGATGAAAGTCATAAAATCCTGAAAAAACAAAAACAAATGTTCTTTTTCTTCTTGGTCTTCTAAATAGTTTTTAAATGAAAATGTCTAAACTATCATATTTTTATTTCACCCAGACCTGCGTCGGAAGATGCATGGGTGTTTGCACGGTGGAATGCAATTCAGTCAGTTGCTGTCATGTCTTTCGGTGAGGTTTTACTTTCATGAATGACATATTTTAATCAAAGTGCATTTTTCAATTTTAACTGTGACGTGTTTGATATTTTCCAGCTTTTATCTGCCACCACAACAGCTTCATGATCTACGGGTCGCTACAGGAGCCCACTCTGAGCAGGTGGTCTCTAGTCACTCATGTATCAGTGGGCTCAGCCGTAGTGGTCAGTGCTGTCTTTGCCGCTGCAGGTTATGCCACTTTTACTGGTTATACCCAAGGTAAATTACTGTAAATAATGTTACAATATTTGCACTTACTGTATTACTTTGACAAATCTGTGCCATAGTGTACCAAAGGCACTGAAAGAATTGCAGGTTTTACTGTTGTTTCTTGTCCAAGGTGATATATTCGAGAACTACTGCAGGAATGATAATTTGGCTACATTCGGTCGATTCTGCTATGGCGTCAGTATAATCACCACCTTCCCTCTGGAGTGCTTTGTAACCCGTGAGGTAACTGTAGCTTTTATACACAGTATGAATGCTTCTTAAACTAGGGGCACTTTTGATTACTGGAAAGCTTGAAAAAATGTCATGAAATGAAAACGTGATCAACTTTTAAGTGGATTTTCGATTATAAATATATTGATCTCTACAATACCTGTTGTGATGGGCAAGTTTTGGGGACACTGTTTTTTTAATTTCTTTTTTTACATTTTCTGATAGCTAAAATGTCATTTGTAAACTTATTCTTATGAGTAATCAGACTAATTAAAAATATCTTCATCATTAGATGGATTAAAGCAGCATTGTGAAAAATTCATTGATGCATAAAAAAATAATTTGCAAACATTACTACCAAATTAATTGAATGCTGTTAGTTAACTGAAACTAAAACGAACATTAAAACCATAATAAAAATGTGTTACTTAAATGTAAATATTAACATTAAATATATACTTATACATATACTTTATATAATAATAATTTTGTAGTCTAACTTTTCGAAAAATAGCAAACTGATATAATTTAAAATATAATTTAATAAAGTAATTTGAACTATGTAAACATAAAAATGACAAAATACATAAGATACTTCAACTTTAAAATTAAAATGAACATAAAATGAACTTAAAACTAGACATTTGATATGAATAAAACTATCGTAGTATCTCCGTTTGACAAAAATAGCACAAACTAATGTAAAGTACTCCGGTTTTAACACTTTTTAAAAAGGAAAGTTGAAAAGTATACACTGTAAAAAAAAATATGATTTTAACAGTAAGGAACTGAAAATGTTATGGTAAAAACCTGTTAAATGGTTTATGGTAAACTCCTGTAAAATTTACAGGGAAAAAAATGTAAACTGACATTCCCAGAATTCCCTGCGTTGCATTTCAAATTAGTTGAATTTGATGTTTTTGTATGTTACATGTAATGTTGTTAAATGAATGTTTATTGTATATTTCAGTTTAATGAGTCTCACCACAATGGTGTTTAGTGTTTGTGTGAATGACACTGGGCACCTTCTATATGTTCATATTTAAAAGAGCTGCTTGTGATGGGCTTTGATTCATCATGTGACTTTCTCATCACCACCTGCATTTGGAGGTTGTCATTGTATTTCAAAGCTACAAAACATATTTCAGTACTTTAATAGGTTGGTATATTAACGTTATATCTGTTAATGAAATTACGGTATTTAACTGTACATTTACCTTAAAACCGGAAAAGTGTGACATACTACAAAGGCTTGTTGTAGTTTTTGGTTGTTTGTTGATCTTGTCTCTATTTTGCCCAGGTGATCTCCAATGTGTTTTTTAAAGGAGAGCTCAGTAACACCGCACATGTCATCATTACCCTTGTGATAGTGTCAGCGGTGACTGTCATATCGCTTTTTTATGACTGTCTGGGTATTGTCCTGGAGCTAAATGTGAGTCCTTCAACATCAATGAAGCAGCACTCAGTCACATTCAGAGATGTGTGTAAATGTTGTGTTTCTGTGTCTCTCTCAGGGGGTTTTGAGCGCCATTCCCCTCATGTTCATCTTCCCTGCTGCCTGTTTCCTGAAGCTCTCGGACGGCCGTTGGTTTCGCGGTGAAAACCTCATCCCCAGCATCATCCTGGCAGCGGGGGTTTGTGTGATGATAATCGGTTTGATCATGATGGTGCTCTTTCCTCAGGACTGTTCACACGGAGCAGAGATGTTCTACTGCACTGTCTCCAACACCTCCATTCCCAGCACCACTTCACCAAACAGCGGGCTGCAGTTTAACGCCACACAGAACATCAGCATTTTCTGACCAGCACTATGTCATTTTCAATGGAATCTTTTTATATGCTGTTTTCTAGTGAGTAATTGTTGAAACAGTTGTTGTATTAAAGAAATGGCAAAAAAACAACCCTACAAGTTATATATATAACTTAAATATATATATATATATATATATATTTTTATGTGAGGTACATTTTAGTTCTGCGAAAGAAAAAGGGGAAAGCTGCACATTCATGAGTTAAAGAGATGTTTATTGATATTAGTCACTATTAGTCCCAATTTTTCATGTAATATTAAGGACATACTGCTTTTATCATGACTTTATCAAAAAGCCTCTTTTTTTAAAAAAAACATTATAAAAACACAACATTTTGTTTAAATCTGTAATTCTCTACATTTATAAAAACTTTATAAATAACAAAAAACAACTTTAGTATATTTTTATATACTTACCATAATATATATATATATATATATATATAAGTGTGCTTGTTTACCAAAGAAAAGATTATGCAAAAATATATATATTATAAATTATGCAAAAAGCTAATAATTTGAAGGTATTTTTACTTTTTATAGGTTATTTGAGATGCACAGAACACTACCTTTATGTTGGTCAGAGTTCACCAATTTCAGAAAAAGAAAAGTAAATCCTCCCATGATGCATTTTGTCGTCTTGTTCCAAGTGCTTCATTATAAAGCTAGAATAATAGCGCTCTAAATCTGGAGGAACACAACAATAACAGCAGCAACAACACGACTGGAAAAGTGCAACACACAACTTTTTGAGAGTTCATTTGTGACAAAACGGATCTAATTGTCTACAGGCTATGTTGTCAACTATTCAAGAGGGTCTGGCTGCAGACATGCACTCTCAGCTGCGCATGCGCAGTCAGACACATGCACTCCCAGCCATAGATGCTCTTAGCTCTTTGCAGCAGGTCGAATTACGGCGGAATTACGTCAAATTACAAATTAAATGCACAAAATTAAAGATAGAAGATTTCGGATATATTTGGGAAAGATGCAACAAGTTTTTCAGACCTGGATTTGGGGGTCCTCAGCCATTCCTCCTCGCAGATCCTCTCCAGTTCTGTCAGGTTGGATGATGAACGTTGGTGGACAGCCATTTTTAGGTCTCTCCAGAGATGCCCAATTGGGTTTAAGTCAGGGCTCTGGCTGGGCCATTCAAGAACAGTCACAGAGTTGTTGCGAAGCCACTCCTTCGTTATTTTAGCTGTGTGCTTAGGGTCATTGTCATTGTCTCAGTCTGAGGTTCTGAGCACACTGGAGAAGGTTTTCGTCCAGGATATCTGGTCGCCGTGATTTTGCCAAGTAGACATGATCCTGGATCAACATCACTGTCCAAAAATATAAATTTATCCCAATCCTTACCCCTAATCCTACCTCTACCCAAAATGCATGCCTAAAATCAGTGGGAAATGATAGCTGATTAGAAAGGATATAGAAGCACCTGATCATAAGCCTAAAACAGATATTTCAAGAAAAATTATCCCTCAAATTTGATTGGTTGATTGGAATGTTGTTCCAGGATCAACTACTGATGGATGCATCTGTAAGCATAAATTGAAGAGACAGAAGTGACAATGATATTATGTGCATAATATACTTTTTACACAAGTTTTATAATATACTTCTCAGAGTCGTATTACATGTATCTCTCGTTTTAAAGAAGCATTGTTAAAATGACTTGTAAAGATTCCATCTTCATATTAAAAATTGTTTTGTAACATCACCCAGAGCCAATAAAACACTTTTTTTCACTCCCTAAACAAATTTAATTTAGACACGTCTTCACTAATTTACTGTACTAAGAATAGGTACCCAATTAAAACAAATGTGATATAACATAATCAGTGCTAATTCACACTGCCATACTCCCAACAGGGTGAATACATTGACCCTACCATTGTAAACTGACCATAATGCTGTTTATAATTGTTTTTTTTGCAGTGCTGATTACCATTTCTATAACACTAGTTAAAACAATGCTCTTTTGTAGCAAAACCATGGTTAATTTTTGTTTACCATGGAATTACTATAATAATCATGTCAGCACTGAATGAACGGTATTTTTCCGCCCGCGCCTTCACTCCCGTGCTCTCACATCACTTCCGGTGTCCGTCTTTTTACAAAATAAAACTTTCAAAACAAAAATCTTGGAATACCTACACATATATATATATATATATATATATTTTTTTTTTTTTTCATTTACAATATGTCAGATACATTTGAACTGAAACTTACATCAACAACTCGTTTGAGGAAAAAAACATGAGCGCGCATTTACAACAATACCAACTCACACCAAATCACATTATTTTTCGGAACAGCATATCTGTGATTTCCTCCTTATTGAGCAAGGGTACAACCAGTGCTCATGACTGTTACACATGCTGAACGCATGGACCAGTGCTTTTTGCGCGTGCATTTTATTTGCACAGTATGTGCACGCATCATCTGGGAGCCAGACTAAAAAAACGTCTCAGGGTTATGCATATAACCCCTGTTCCTTGAAGGAACGAGACACTGTGTCAAAACGCTTTGGGAACGCCTTCAGCGAGACCACGCTCTGAATCTGCTGTGAAATCCGTCTAGATTGA
>JAUCMS010000153.1:18119471-18129816 GCA_032357445.1 Enteromius radiatus | reverse complement strand
TTTCTAAATTAAATTAATAAGAAAACGAAACAAAATTTATTAATTCTGCCATTACACACAAAACTATTTTAATCTCCAATCGTGGACTTTCTTTGCCTGCTGATTATTGTCCGCCTATTAGACCACGTTTTATCGTTTTATTTTGGTACTGATTGATGAACGTCAGTAGGGGCCAAGTATTGTTGTCCGCGCAAAAGAAAGCAAGTCATACAGGTTTGGAATGACATGAAGGCAAGTAATTGATGAAACAGTTTTAATTTCTTGGTAAGCCGTCCCTTTCAGTTATTATTTATTAATTCACTGAGCTCTTACAAGTCAATCTCCATTACACATGGCCGAACTGACATAAAAAAGACAAGAAATAAGGTCTGGTAACATATTAGAGTTTTTCTTTTAAAACGTATAGTTGAATATTTATTATAGATTTAACTGCCTGTTAAACAAGCCTATTTTTCAGCAATTGTTTCCAGCCATTAAAAATAAGCAATAAAATAGATAAGTTAACAAAATAAAAAATATCTGTAATACTAAGTTCATTATTTTAAGGAGGACTTGAAATGTAGTGCATTAGCTCTGTGGAATACAGTTATCAAGGTGTTTTTCTTCGGCTCAATCAATAGTGTAACATAGTTGAGGTGTTTAGATGGTGTTCATGTGTTTAGATGACCAATGACAGAGCAAGTTTTCAGGAAACTTGTTTAATCACTGTTTTTGCAATTCAGTTTAGTGACTCTAAATGACATACTTCATCTTTAAACCTAAAGTTAGCGACTCCCCGTCAGGCTTCGATAAGTTGCAACAGCTTTTCTCCATCACATAACCACAACTGTGCTTGTGAAAGCACTTGGAGCCGAAAACTGACAGCTGGGCTGACACAGAATTGTTTGGAATATGGTGCCAGTTTATCTCATTAAGTGAAATCTGGAGATTTAGTGAAACAATCTGCTGCCTCCTACGCAACAGTCTGTTTTGGCGTCAATGCAAGCTTCTGTTTGCGAACGAGTCTCATGATAAAGAGATGAATCCGGTAGAGAGACCACATAAAGCACAGCTGTGTGTTGGGAGAAGATGATTCGCTTCTTATTATTACACCATTCGTGAGTCTGTCAGGAGTGCCTCTCTTCATCTGGACGCTTCATGGACTCCCTGCACCTGATGAAATGCAGATTCATTGGCAGTGTTTTCCATCTAAAATTCCCACAGTTGCTTCACTCAGATTTGAGAAATGGCCCATGAACACATGACAAAATTCTTGCAAAAGCATGTTTGTGATGTCATGTCATGAATTGACATGATTCATTAGGTCTAATAAAAGGCTGTTTTTTTTATAGATCTGAATTGCATCAGAATTTCCAGAAAAGGTCACGTGTTTTCTCTGCAGTATGAAATAGGGATACTCAATCAATCATTTTCATTCGGACACCGATTGAATCGGCTGTTATCTCCTCAGAGTGTGTTGAAGCTTGAGGGATCACATAATTAGGTCCATCTTTCAAGGAAAAGCCCAGATAATAACAAGATCACAGGCGATGGAAAAGAGCAGTGTTGTTTTTCGTCTAGCAGCTTTAATTGAACCTCTGGGTCCTGACATGCCTGAGCAAGAATGTGAGCGAATAATGCTGTATTATGCCACTGCTCTTGTTGTAGTTGCACAAGTGATCTCTGGGTCTGTTTTAGACAGATGAAAGGTGCCTTACACTGGGCTTCATAAGCAAAATTACTTGGGATACTGAAATGCATATGGGCAACAGGTGATGAAGTCTGCTTACAGATTTAAAACGTCTAGATTTAAGAAATAATACATTTGAAATGACAAATAATGCATTTAAATGCATGCATTTGATCAGTAAAATATAAATATTTTACTACAGAGGAATAAAATACAGACTCAACCATAAATATTTTATGTTTGTGTGTGTATATGTGTAATAAAATAATGGTTTCTTTTCTGAAATATTTAAATATATTTATGCTAAGTGCTAAATGCTAAGTGAATCTTATTGTAAAGTGTTACCATAAAATCTGTATCGTTATTTAGTCTGTATTTTATTGCATTCCTGTAAAAGATTAATTTGCAAATTGGTACGCAGTGGAACTTTTTATTCGATGGATAGGAATGAGTAAGGCCCATTTTGAGGGCGTGAAAAAAAAAAAAAAAAGAGTTGAATCATTTTGAAATTAAGTACAAATGCAGCAAACTGGGAGCCGCCTTTCAGAAATGATCATTAATGCTCAACAAATGGTTACATCTGCAACTAACATACCAAATTTTTCCTCTGGATTTCCATTGAAATCAGTGTACTCTAGTGTGCATGCTCGAGTCATGGTTTCATAACAGCAAAGCAAACAGCTGAAAGCGATAAGACTTGATTGCATTAGTGTAGCTCTATCTGTATCAATGCAGTTTCATCAGTCGCTGAATGTCCAATGCCACGCTGTTTTACCCACCAGCCCTTGAGTTCACACAAAGCTGATTACACGTCTGTGTCCATGATCAGCTGCTCAGCTTCACTTTAACACACACACACACACTTTCATCGCAGGGGTTTCTCTGACAGGCCCATGGAGAGTCTGTGATGTCATCAAACGGGTGTGGCCTTAAGGTAGGCCTGCCACTTTTGGGCAGAAACTCTCTTTAGTCGAGTCTTACACGTTCTCTGAGTGACTCTGTGGATCAATGGGACATGCGAGGTGTCTAAAAAGAGGAATTTCATACTTCAGCGCAGGAAATAAGAAACACTCTTGGTCTGATGAATGAATGTCTTTGTCTTGTACCTGTAGGGCAGGTAAGCCTCTTGTTGGTGCATGTTCATGTCACTTGGCGCACAATGTGTTAGTTTATTTTACCTTGTTTACACTAGGTTGTGAAACCAGTCACACAACTGTTCGTTATGCGTTTGTTTGACTTCACCTGGAAAATAAGTAACTGTGCTTGTGCAGTGAGTGCTATTGGGTTGCAACTAGAAGTGTTTGTCTGAAGTTATGAAGTTAAACAGCATTGTTCCTAAAATATCCCGGGTGGAGTCCATTACTGAGCAGGAAGATGCCTTTTGGATATTGTTAAGCCCTTCAAAACCCAACTTTCCCCTAAGGGATAATACTGGAAGGAGCCTGTCACCTACACAATGTCTTGAATTGGATGCATTCATGCTGCAAAATCCCCGCTTGATTGTCTCCGATTCTCCCAAAACACCCTCCCAATAACAGTTATCGTGATCCTTCGGATGATGAAATTCCAGGCAGCGCTGTAACTGTCGCTCCTCGCATGGCAGCTGCAATAATGCGAGCCGGAATGTGTGGAATTTGTCGAGCCCCCTCTGGACAACTGCACAATTTTTTGTTTCCCAGTGTATTGTGTGTAGTGAAGTTTTTGCTGAGTTCTTTGCTGAGTAAGTCGTGTAAACATTAATTAGGCTACTGTAGCCGCCCACAGAACCACACAGTCTTTAATAAAGCTGATGAAAATGGGCAGCAGACACGTTACGCCTGGTTAGCCCATAATATTCACACAGGGCTCATTACCTCAATTCTGAATGGTAGGAAGTCGCAAGCCTGTAAAGGTAAAATTGTTTCTGTGCGCTCTCTCCCTCTCTCTCACACCTTATGAGTAGTTCACAGTGATTAAAGGGCTACTGTAAATGATTTAATCAATGCTTATCTTGGGTTTAAATAGGTGTTAATAGCATTACTGTTTAAGTGAATTAAAGTTATTTATTAGGCTGCGTTATTTAATCAAAAGTTTAGTCAAATCAGTAATATTGTGAAATATTATTTCTGTTTTTAACTGTTTTGTCATTTGTTTTGTTTTTTTGTACAAAAAATTATTTCAATGGACAATGAAGGAAACATATTATCAACAATTTAAAAGTATATTACAAAGTTTATACTATTTATATTTTCATAATTTAATGTATTAAGTGGCATTTATGTAAATGCTCTGAAATTAGTTTTTTTCCTGAGGCAGTTTTTTCCATGACAATTTAACCCAATGACTTTATTAAAACACCTCAATGCTCTCATACTCTCAAAGTGGATAGCTTTCTTGCCCATTAGGTTCTGTAAAGCTGCTTTAAAAGAACATGTCTTGTGAAAGCACTATAAATCATTTCAAAAGGACTGCTTCCTTACAAAGAGTCTGTCAGGAGTGACTCTCTTCCAAAAAAAATAACCTGTGATATGAAAGCATGAGATGTTTTAAGAAAGTGCACTGAAATCACTGCGATATTTGCAGTACAGTATTTACATTTTACCAGTAATATCACCCCTAGTACAGCAGATGTGATTACAGTAATTAACCATCAGATTTCAAAATAATTCAAAGATTTATTTTATCAGCATTTTAATTCTGCATCCTGTATGACACAGTATGTATTGAAGTGTTGTCTGGCTCTCATTATATAATTGATGCATTTGGTATTTTTTTTTTTTTAGCATTACAGTTTATATTTTTCAGATTTATTTGTGATTTATTCACATTTTGAATCAGATCAGTGGGGGGTGGGGTGGTCCGTGCTGGTATTTCAAATATTCCAGAAATGTTTACTGATGTCTTTGATCTGAGATGGTCTAAGTGTTGTTGTGCATGTCGAGTCATTGCTGTGATAGTGCAGATTACCCAGTGTTACGATCTCTGTCTTCTGTATGGTAAATGCTTTGAAGCTTTGCCTTGCTCTTGTTTTGAGGAGACAGAAAATAGCTGCTTGTTGTTCCGTTTTTTTTTTCCCCCACGACAGGTGTTTTGAATATAAGAAAGTTGAGGTGTGATCTGCAGTGTTCACATGTGACTGAATGGCTCTGAGTTATACACTGAGACATTGTGGGTTTGGCTTATTAATGAATTTAATTATGTCTGCGAACATTCAAGGAGACATTAGTCATGTTACTTCACTCTGTTGGCCATTAAGTGAACTCACTTAATTGAGCACAGTTGCTTTCTGCAGCAGTTTCTATGGACTGTTCACAGTATATGTAGTGTGAGTTGCTAATAATATTAATAATAATAATAATGCCATATATATATTAGGATAATAAAAATAATATTGCTTGTTTTGTGCTTTTATATGTCACTGTGTATGTATTTTACAAATATGTAAATATAATGTATCAGTGTTATATAATAATCAGTAAGATTTAAATTTTTTTTTTGATTTGCAAGAATTAATACTTTTTTGTTTAGAAAGGATGCATTAAAGTGATAAAAAATGGCAGTAAAGAGATGCAAAACAAAGTTACAAAAAATGTCAGTCAATATAAATTCAAATAAATTATTTTACTCTTTCTAAATGTATCAGTTTCTACAAAAATATGAAGCAGCACAGCTGTTTTCAACATTGTGAATAAAACATGTTTGTCAAGGACTATCAGAATAAAAGAATGATTTCTGAAGGATCATGTGACACTGAAGACTGGGGTAATGATGCTTTGCTTCACAGGAATAAATTACATTATAGATTTAATTTAAATTAAATTAAAATTGAAGTTATTTTAAATTGTAATAATATTTCACTCACCCCCAAAATATTTCACTGACCCCAAACTTTTATATGCTGTGCTCTACATGATGAAAGCTCTACTTATGAAATACAGTTCCACCATTGAAAACCTGCTAGTAATTGGATTTCAAACCACTTACAAGTGTGGTTTGGATCAAGTTGATGGGCAGTCAATTTCATGATATTTTTGCTTTTTAAACTACAGTCAAGTGTTTTTAGAGTCGCATACAGCAGAAGATCAGATTTTGGCTGCTTGTGTTGGTAGATTGTGTGTTTGGGAGAGCTGTAGTTTATTGAGGATGTGTGGCTGTGTTTAATGATAGCTATCTGTGCTGTGGTGATGAATGAGTTTAGATCTCGAGCGATGCGTCAGAGGAAGAGGCCTCCGACAGTCAAGCTCCGACACGCCTGCTGTGTCATTCAATGCTCTGGGATAGTGATAGATCGTGGTCATAACGTGTCACTGGAATCAGCCTCTCCTAGTCATATCTAGACCCAAACAACCACAGAACGTATTATAACCATTCTTACAAAGTTGAAACCATCCATCATTCCCAAAACGTCCACACAATCCCCACCTATGCACAAAAAAGTATTCTCGTAGCATTGCAAAAGTGAAGTTGATCCACTGATGTCACAATTTTTTTACCTGTGTATTTACTATGTTACTGGGTCTGGGATCATTTCAGTTCTGATATCATCAAAAGTATCTTAATTCGTGTTCCGAAGATAAGCAAAGGTCTTATGGGTTTGGAACGACACAAGGTTGAGTAATTAATTTTCATGTTTGGGTGAACTAACACTTTAAAAGCTCTCACCCTCCTTAGTTCATCGCAAGCTTCTCTTTCACTTTAAATAAGCAAGACTCAAACACATGCAAATGATTGCATCATCTGTCATCGCTTTATTAGTGCAGAACCTGCAGGAATGAATAGAATTATCCTTTAGCCGCAATCCCGCACTGAAATTCAAATTCTGCTCTGAGTACTCTGCTAATTACTTGACTGTGAATGATGCTAGCAACTTTCCGTAAAGTTGTCAGTGAGAAGGTGCAGCTGTGGCGGGGATAATCTTTGGTGTGGCGGCCCGCCATGTTATAATAAATGTAGCGGAAACACTGAATTTTGATTTTCTTTTTTCTTTATTGTTTGAAAAGTCAATTTTATTCCAAAGCAGCCTTACAGAAAGTCTTGTTAATGTTTATATTTTTATATATTGTAGTTGTATTTATATGTATATTTTGCTTTAAGCTGTGCAATAATATAGTTTACATTTTGGGACAATGTCAGTCACGCAGCCAAGATCTGCTTTTAGTATAAAATATCGTACTTATGCAGATAAAGTTGGATGCATACTTGAAATGTATGTCAAGTGTTTAAATATATATTACAGTACTTGCTTGAAATATTTGTTATATGTAGAATATTCATTGCAGTATTCAGGGTTGTTTGGTAAAGCTGTTATGCTTAAAGAAGCAGACGGTTTGAAACCTTGAAATATCAGCATTATGCATGCAGTGTCTGGGTTGATATTTGCGCAGGTGTCTGCATGCGAGTTTGTAATTTGCTGTTTGAAGTGATCCCATTAAGGTCTAGCATTAAGCTTTTTCTTGTACCTTGTGCAATGTTGCATTGTTATTCTGGTGTTTTGATCACAGACAACATAATTAAATTTAATGAATCTTATAAAACTGGCTCTGTTTTGACTAACTGCATGAGCTACAACACCTTTAAAGAGAAATACGTCTTAAGATGTATGCTGATGTGCTCTTTGGTTGACACTAATGGGACGTTTGCTTTTTGAAACGTCTGTTTTGAAAGCCATGAGTGTGTCTGCTTACCATGTCAGAAACCCCTGTGTTTACTTTGGCCTGCCATAGCCACCTCAAACATAACACACTATGCTAATGCACACATTTCAGGGGCTTTCCCAACTTTCTGCGTAATGTTTACGCTCTGCTCTTCAGGCCTGGGCTATTCCTGACCATCCTCAGGGAATCTTGTATGTCAAAAAAAAACAAAAAAAAAACAGGTTATTGATGTAAAATATTATCTGCTGCTGAGAGACATTTGTGAATTCTGTTAGTACTTCAGAAGAAGATTTCTTTGGGATTGCTGTCGTTGTTGCCCACTTCTAAATGCACTGTTGGTTTGCAGAACAGAATGTTCAGTCATTTTATCGTCTCTCTGGAGTAGTCATATTTGGATTAATTCAACATTAAAACAAGCCCTTCAGCTTAATAATATGGTGTAATATGTGTTCATTGCCCTGTAACCTAAAAATGACCACATTGAGCAACAATGTTTCTGGAGAGTGTTGTGTACTGCTATCCTAAAAAGCTGTGTAGTCAACTGTTTTTTTATATATCTTTTTTTCCTCCCAGTTCAAAAAGGAGTAAATCAAAATTAAGCTGCAGTTTTATTTTATTTATAAATTTTTTTTTAAATCGGAAATGTTTTGAGATGGCCACACATGACCACATTAACACGTCATTGACATTACTTGGCACATACGGTCATGGTGAGGTAATGTGTAGGAAGTAGAATACATATTGTTCTTAAACAATAGAGAAATTAATCAAGAGTAAAATTCCTTGCTCTTTGTTATAAATGAGTCTATGTCTCAACATGTGATATGTTGGCAATCATGCTCTGTCAGAATAAAATGTGTTAAGGACTTTATCTTTAAGAATCGCCATAAAAAATGTCAGCTTTGTACCTTATTTACCCCTATTAAAATATACAAAGTAGTGCCTTTAAGAAAACGTAATGTAGCATTACATCACAATGCATGCTCTGTGAATGGGTGCCGTCAGAATGAGAGTCCAAACAGCCGATAAAAACATCACAATAATCCACAAGAAATTCACACCACTCCAGTCCATTAATTAATATATTAATGGATATATTGTAAAGCAAGAAAATGCATGCTTGTAATAAACAAATCCATCAGTATGACATTTTTTTTTTACTTCAGACCGTTACTTTTTGCTAAAAATATATCTCCTTTATCCATAATACTGCTTTCTCAACTGAAATACATCAGTTGATGGACTAGAGTGGTGTGGATTGTGATGTTTTTGTACTTTGATGGATTCTGATGGCTTCTTTTGGATTCTGACGGCACCCATTCACTGCAGAGGATCCATTGGTAAGCAAGTGATTGAATTACTGAAAATCTGCTCTGATGAAGAAACAAACTCATCTGCATCTTTGATTGAAAAACTTTTTGAGTCATTAATTACTCACTCTTGTGTCGTTCCAAAGCTATAAGACCTTTGGGACACAAATTAAGATATTTTTGATGAAATCGTAGGGCCATGGCCCCCCATAGACAGCAACACAACTGAAATGATCCTAGGTCCAGGAATGTAGTAAAAATATAGGTAAAACAGACCATGGTACATCAGTAGCTCAACTTCAGTTTTGCCACACTAGTATATATATATATTTTTTTTTTTTTTTTTTTTGTTTGATTGTTGATTGAGGTTTTTATATAAAAGTCGTAAAATCACAGTAGCTACTGTAAAAGGCCTTAAACATACTGTACGCAATTACATGACATGCAAATGATTCTATGGTCAGTTTTATCTAAATTTAGTGTGTTTGCCAAGTTTTTGTTATTGGCTGGGCATAGCGCCTGAGTTTGTGAAGTTATGCACAATGTCTCTGGCTCATGGATCAGGCATGGTGTGGAAAAATGGTTACTAAATATGACTGTTTTGAATGCAAACATTACTAATAGACATCAAAGAGAGGCTGTGACAGACTGTGATGGCAGTCAGCCTCAAAACTGAGATGGTGACCTGGTTTCTCAGCACTCGTTTCATTTAAAGAGACCAGCACCCCGCTCCTCCTCCTCGGCTTCTTCCTCGTCTGCTGGAATGAATGAATCACATCAATACAGTGTCTTGTGACTTATGTGTGCAAAGTGCATCCAAGCCCTCTTATTAAATAGCTGCTTTTTTAAGTGGAGAAGAATGAATGTCTTTCAGGCATCATCATGCAACGTTTTCAGTGCAATTACTGCATTTCCTTGAAAACTAAAGCTGCTCGTTTTTCATTTACGGTTGAAATTGTTAAAGCAAACTGCTGTTCCGATGCAAGTAATACAGTGTGAAAACAGATCTGTGCAGCAGGAGGAGCTGAACTCTGATTCACACCAAGCAATCGAAGTGTGTGTAAACAGACAGATGATTTAGTGTAGTCTGTTTTAGAGCAGATGTTTGAGCTCAGCAGGTGAGGTTGAGCAACTGAGAGTGTGTATAGTCATGTCTGATGGTTCGTTTGCCATCTTTACGAAGCCCCCAAGCAGTGTTTTTCTACATTTGCTAACAGGCATAAACGTAAAGAAAGTTTTTACTTGAATGGGTAAAGAAATCCTGCAGATCTGTTTGTCAAGATTCAATTTTAGCAGCAGAATATGACAACATTTCCGTAATTTATAAGACAGCACTTTCCCGCCATTGACAGAATTGTTTTGAATGTTTTATGCATCTTCTGGAAGTGAACTGAATGTCTGGATCAGAGAAGTAGAAACAAGCATTTGTGTATGTAAGCAGATACTTAAGTCAAGTTAAGTCACTTTTATTTATATAGCGCCTATTTATTTATCAAATTCAGAAATGGTCTCTGCAGCCAAGACGACGATAATCACTAGAAAACAGGTGCCCCCAACTAACTGTGCGTTCACACCCCCGCCGGCGAGAGCGTCAAAATTCGCCCTGGCCGCCCTGCCAACGACGCTGTACAGAGATTACTTGGATGCTCTGACGCTCTGACATAGATTGAATGCTGGTCTTGTATTTAAAGGGACCGCGAATCAAACAAGTTTATTAATCTTGTGCAGTCTGA
>JAUCMS010000153.1:18099158-18110719 GCA_032357445.1 Enteromius radiatus | reverse complement strand
CTAAGCAGGAGTTAAACCTGCCTCCTTGAAGGATTAATTTAAGCTTCAATTTAGTCATAGACTAGCTATAATCCTCCCTCTTGCAATCATCTTTGTTTAATCCAGAATAGGCTAAATCTGTGACTAATTTAATCTATTTCTGTGCAAGTCACTTTGAGTTAAGACAGCTCAAGTGGGCAGTTTAGTCTGGGACTAGGCTTAAGCCCTGTCTGTGAAACCGGGCCATGGAGTTATTTCTTTTCAAAGTGATACAGGCATTTGTTTTAGACATTTGTAAGTATGGTTTAGGTTTCCAGACACTCTTGGGTGCCACTTTAAGTGAGCCTTCATTATCTTGGGAAAAAAAAAAAGTTTTATTTTATTTGCATTTATTTAATTTTTCTGGAAAACTCTATAAAAAAAGGAAATAAATTTAATACCATTGACATTTTATTTTATTTATTATTATTTATTTAATTTCATTTAAATTAAGTTCAGTTCAGTTCAGTTCAAACTAAAATAAAACAAAGGGAATGAAAATTAAGCGTTGTTTAGGTTTCCAAACATGGTTCCACATTAATTGAGTTTTCATTATCTTGAAAGTGTTTTAAAGAAATAAAAACAAGACAAACTAAATTTTTATTTAATTTTATTGAACTTTAGGAAACAAATCAAATGCACTGACATTCAGACATTTTAAGTGTGGTTTGTTTCCAAACACTCTTTGGAGCCACTGTAAATGCATTGCATTCATTGTCGTGGAAGTCTTTTAAAGAAAAACAAAACAAACACGACTTTGTAACCTGTTATTTCATGACCTGAGTTCAAAGACCACGTCTGAATTTACGTATAAACGGCACTCTGAGAATACAATGAGCGGTTAAACCTTGCTTTCACAGTATTTGTTTTGTTTCTACATAAACTCTGCGCTGGGTTGAGTCATTTCATCACCTTGTCATTAGGGAATGTGGTTACGTTTCCCACAGCCAAATATTTGGAATTATATGTCATATTTATTACTGTCCCTCTGCCTGCTTTCCACAGAATATGGCCTCTTTGAGCCGGGGATCCTCGACAGAGTCGTCTTTCAAGAAGTCCACTAAGAGGAAGGCCCCTCCACCCCCCACCTTGAGCAGCACAGCCCCTCCTGATGAAAACACACAGGACAGAGGCATGACAGGTCAGTCTGAAGACAACAGAAACTTCCAAAGAGCATGCTCAAGTTCACTATCAAGGGTTTACAAAATAATGGTAGCTTAAGATAAATTGATCAGTTGCTCAGTAGTGCCTAGAAAGTATATGTTACGATTAATCACATACAAAATAAACGTTTTTAAGTGTGTACAGTGCATATTTATCACGTGTATATAAAAATACAAACACATGCATGTATATATTTAAGACAAATATGTTTATATATTAAATATATTTAGATATTATAGTTAAATATATAATATTTTCAAAGTATATACTGTATGTGTGTGTGTGTGTGTGTGTGTGTGTATTTATGCATAATAAATCACAGTACACATACAAAGTATGTAAACAAAAACTTTTATTTTGGATGCAATTAATCATGATTAATCATTTAACAGCATTAGTTCGAATGCATAGGATATTTCATTGTATATTATGATATAGGATATTTGTTTAGTTTATATAAAATAGACTATAGCAAATAAAATATAAGTAGCCAAAACACCTTTAGAAACTATTATTGCAACTCGAATAATAGAAGACAAGAAGGTTCTTAATAATGTTAGATTATTAATTGAATGTCAATATTTAATCTTGACAATCGTGTGTGTGTGTGTGTGTACTTATTTTTAATGTATATATTTAATGCAGGTTAAA
This sequence comes from Enteromius radiatus, assembly GCA_032357445.1. Classification (NCBI taxonomy): domain Eukaryota; kingdom Metazoa; phylum Chordata; class Actinopteri; order Cypriniformes; family Cyprinidae; genus Enteromius; species Enteromius radiatus. The sequence goes on along the minus strand of JAUCMS010000153.1, from coordinate 18,108,886 downwards.
CTCAGCTTGTTCATATGAGCCAGGAGCTATGAGAATTTAATATCTCCGCTATTTCATCATGTTTCATGCTCAATAATCTGTTGGCAGCAGGTGGAGAAGTAACAAAAGAAATGTTATTATTTCGAGTTAAGAGTATTATTTGAAGTTATTATTTGATTATTTATTTAGAGGCCTTGAATGAACATGGCAGCTGTACTTGGAATGGGACAGAGGTGTAGGTGGGCATTTGGTGACCGTGCGTTACAATCTTAAGGCTTTGTCTCCATCTAGTGGTTTAATAAACACATCACTACTTTCTCTGATATGATCTATGTTTTGTATCTTAGTATATCTATATCTTAAACCCAATCCCATTTCAACCCATTAGCCCCTCCCCTTTCCCCTCCATTTTGCATGTTCACATGAAGGGGTAGGGGTGTCTCCATTCTCTTTTAATTGGAGGGGTAGGGGTAAGGGCCAGATAGCCCTTTAAAGAAGATTTTTTGGGACCACACTGAAAACGAATGGGTATATATGATTTTTTTTCCCTTGGCATAAGCCAACTACAGCGGCAACATGGTTGCATGAGTAAACAAAAAGATACAAAAATTTTAGCATCATTGTCATTAATGAAGATTGTAATAAAACGTAATCATTTGTTTTATGTTATATTCAATCGTGTTCAAATTACGGTCATGTTATTCAAAGAAATGTTTGCAAAATATCGCTAAAGTTTACTAACATCAAACCATTAACATTACTGATTGCATGATAGTGCCACAACATAGGGGTATGAAAAGGGAAATAAAATAGAATTGTTGTATGGATGTGTAAAGATTAAAAATGTAAAAATAATAAAACTATAAAAATGAATTTCAAAAACATTTCTTAAAATACATTTAAATTTAATTGAAATGAAGCACATTCAAGTTTATACATACATAACTATGTAACACTACTATATAGAAAAATATTGTAATCTAGATTTAAATTTAACTAGGTTCAGGTAAACAAGTAAATAAATACAGAAAAATAATTCAATAATGTAGAAAAATATTTAAATAAAAATACAAGAACATTTTATTAAGATTAACTAGGTTTATAGAAGCAAATACATAAACATCTAAAAGTGCAGAAGTACAAAAAAATAATAGAAAAATAATTAACCTTACTAGAAAATAAATTTCCTGTTTATATTTTAGACATTTTTTTATAATATAATTTTTTAACAGTATAAAACAAGTCTTTATGTAAGGAACTGTAAATAGAAGCTTTTAAACATCACTGTAAGTTGTGTTGGCATCTCAGATGGCAGCTCACAAGGTGCTGGATGTGAGCCGTTGGGTGGAGGCCGTGCTGGTGAGAATTTACTGGATGAGTTAAATGTTTGCAGCTGTATTAGCTCGACTCGTTCTCACACTCGTACACACGTACAGCACACAGATACAAATGAGCCGCAGGTGCGGTGTGTGTTTGGGTGTAAACACAGCTCTGTCATTTCATCAGAGCAAGCGTTCAACCTGACATTTTCCTGGATGAGAAATTGAATAATTCTGTTTCCAATTCTACTGAATGCTTCCTAACGATTATTTAAGTAGGTTGCTTATGAGTCTTTTTGACCTGTTCATTTAAATGAATCGACTCTGAGTCATTTGTTTGGGAATCTGTTGCACAGTGATTTTTATTGCAAGCAGTTTTTAAAGTCTATTGATTGTCTTTTATTTTCTATACTGCCTATCCTTCTCTCTCATCACAATCACTCCAAACTACGAGCTCAGCAACGTCACTGAAACATTTATTCAGTGGAATCATTTCTTTATTGCTTTAATTTTGTTTCTGTTGCCTGAATGTGCTTTGTTATAAAACTCTGAGCCCTCGCTGAAGTTTTAATGAGATATTTTCACTTTAATTACTGTTGTACCGAAGACTCTGTTGCCAAGGTAACACACTCATGCTGTATGATTAGTCTGTTTGATCATATGATTATCTATCTATCTATCTTTCTCATTCTATCTTTGCTTGCTTTTATTGCATTCAAATGTTTCTCATTTGTTATATAAATCACGTGTCAGTTCTATTCTTTTTGTTGCATTTTGAAAAGATTGGAATGACCCAGCACCTCGCCCATATTCTCCTCATCTTTTTTCTTGTCTCATCTCTGCTGTTTCCATCTTGTTGAATTCACCACACTCTATAACTGAATCATTAAATTTTGTAATCTTCTAATCAAATTTCACGTTAAACCATGTCTGTGCTGAAAGCGGGAGGTGCAACAACACCGGTCCTGTTGTAATCAATGCAAGCTCTCATGAAAATACATTGTTTTCTTAAGACGTGGGTTTTCTGTGAAGTAACAGTGAGATGAGGAGTGTAAGTGGTGTCTAATCAGGAGCCGAAATCTGCAGGCAGACTTTTCTTTTTGTTCATAACTATACAAAGACGGCCACCCGAGACCCAGCAGGGATCATTCGCTTGCTTTAGTTTCTTACAAGTGTGTTTTATGAATGCTTTTGCAACTTTTGCCGAGTTGCATTGTGCCACAAGGTTTGTTTCAGTGCAGACTTGTGTCAACACCAATTGGCTGACAAGGTCTAATAACTTAACTGAGAGAGACTGAGAAAGCAAATAAATAAATAAGGAGCCCCAAAACACATAAATAGGAGCTCAGTGTGGAGTGGAGATAGAAAGAGCGGCTGCGGAGGGGCTTTGAATCTAAATGTCTGAGAGAGATCACAGAGACAGCTCTCTGGATGTTTCTTCATCTCGCTGGTCTCCAGAGAAAGCGGTTGAAGAGCTGAATCAGGCGAAAGAAGCGAGATGTCTTAATTAACAGCGCTCGCTCAGTCTGAGGAGGAGAGAATCCAAATGAATGCTTGCATATGCCAGATCTCTCCCTCTATCAGCTGAGAATGGGCATCACTTCGGTTTGATGTGGAAACCCCTAAGTTAGTGTTGCTTAGGGATACAGTGAAGAGCTCAAAGGATCGGGCTACACTTTGTAATATTTAAGCATTTGACTTTGTGCATTTGTCTTGACTGCAGAAGCAGCGTTGGCGTCTCCTCTGGAGGAGATCAGGGAACAGGAGGAGATGAATGTGAGCGCAGAAGGTCAGGTGACCGTTGTGGAAGAGGAGGAGGACGACAGCAGCAGCCTCAACCTGTCCACCAACATCTCTCTGGACTCAGGCCGGGCTGGGACGGCAACTCCTTCTCCGGATTCAGAGACTCTAGAAAGTGGGATTGCCAGAGACAATCCATCATGGGACCTGTCCACAGATGCGGAGTATGTACTGTGCAGTAGTGTTCATTTTATCTAAGAGCACAACTAAAATGATCCTTAACACTTTCCGTGAAGCCTTTGTGCATAATGCATTACAAAGGGTTATTAAAGGGTATAAAGTATTAGAATTATTATTCATTTGTGTTGGAATATGTTATATCTTGTCGTAAATCATTACAGTATATCCACGTTTAAAATGCATAGTGTAACAATAAATTGATATGTTATAGTGTATTAACTGTGGTTACGATTATGAGTTCGTAAGGTGCATTGCAAGTCATAACTACCCTACCGAAACAGTCTGAAGGACCCAATCAACTTATAAAAACAAGCAGAACACTCTAGCAAAGCTTAGAAACCCTGATGTTGTTGTTGCTGATTTTTGGTCATTGCAATAAATATGATACGTAATTAAAATATAAATATATGATGAAATAGTTACACTTTCCAATAAGGCTAATTTTATTTTTACATCAGTTAACAATGTATAAATACTTAAGCATTTATTAATCTTTGTTCATGTTCACTTCATCAAAGTCATTGTTCATTAATAAAATAAAATGTTCTGATTGTTAATATTGCCTAATGGTATAATGGCAAAGAAGGAACTTTTTTTTTAATAGCTAACATTAATAAAGACTAAGTAATATGTAACAAATGTATTGTTCATATCTAGAAATGCTTGAGATGTAATTGTTTTTTTTTATGTCATTTTTTAAAATTATGTTTTTAATTAAATTAATTTTCTATGTAGTTTCTAACCATGCATGGTTTTTACCCTTGACAGAGTTGCAGAAACCACAGTGAATGGAGAGACTAAGTTGGACCACGTCGCAAGCTCTCATGTTGCTTCAGAAAAGATAGGTAAGCTTCAACCCAAGTGTGAGATCCTTCAGCACCTCTGGTTTATTACACAATGTTGCACTTTAGTGTATTTTATGCAATTGTTATTCATACCTATAAGTCATTTTTGCAGCTTAGTTTTAATAAATGCTCTGATTGAGTTCTGAAACTTCCACTAATACATTGATTTCTTTAATCTCAGAAGATAAAACTGGAAAATTTGATTCCTCGGCATGACTTTGTTTTCTCTTTCTCTAGAGCCCCTGACGGAAAAGACAGAAGAGGTGATTCAGACTTCAGAAAGTGGCCCTGTTCTGGAGGAAGCCACAGAAAAGCCTTCATCTTTGTTCAACAAGCTTCAAACCTCTGAATGTGGCATCCAGACGTCGCACACAGACTTGCAAGCACAGGGCACAGAGTCCAGCCTCGAAGACCAAACTCCAACAACCGTCCCCAGTTCGGTCAGCTTCGCTCACACCGAAACGCAAACGCAGATGGAGCCCCAGAAACCCTCAAATGAGCCATCGAGCTCATGCACTGAACCCTCCACAGCTCCGTCTGAGTCCTCAACAGGACTAAAAAAAGACATGGCCACTTCCACGGAAGAGCTGCGTGCTCCTGGACCACCTTCGCCTGCGATCCAACCAACTGAGGATCTGGCATCCACGCTAACCTCTAAAGCAAATACTGTAAAGCACATTGCAGACAGTGAACCCAAACCCAAACCATCCAACGAGCTCACCCGTGAATACATTCCCAAAGTGGGCATGACCACCTACACCATCGTGCCTCAGAAGTCTCTCGAAAAGCTGCGTTTCTTTGAAGTAGAGTTGACTTTGGAGCCCAATGTAGAATACAAACCTGAAACTAAGCCTGTCTCCAATGGTACAGCTGCTGTTAATGGCCATCAGAATGTTTTTGCCCAAACTAGTCCTTGTACTTCACCTCCAGCTGCCATTTCGTCCCCTGTAGAAGGAACCGAATGCAAGAAAGTTCCACCAGCAACAAGACCCAAACCAGCTTCTTTTCGCCTGCCGCAGCATAAACGAATGCCTGGGGATTACGTGTCCTCTGCGGCTGTTCGCAGAGCGAGTGTAGGCAGTAATAGCAGCAGCAGCAGTTGTTGTAGCAGTCCTGCACCCCGGCCCAAAGAAACCGCAAGCAGCCCACAATCAGATGTGTTTCCTGCACTGGACAGCTTCCCTCCTCCGCCGCCGCCAGTGCAGTGGGACGATAAGGAGAACGCAAGAGCCAGTGATGCACCTCGAATTGCAGGGGCGGATGTACCTCTGCCCGAAGCTCCCAGATTTGTAGTGTCCCATCAGAAGAGTCTTCCCACAAACCCCACGCCTTCGCTGAGTCTAGAGAAGCTGAGAAGCTTTGCCGCACCCAAACCATACTCGCCCTCTTCACCCTCACGCTTCGCTCAGGCCGTGTCTTCTGCAGTGAAGAGATCCCAGTCGCTTTCCCATCAACCCCTGGGGCAGTTACCACGCACGCATCTTCTCACAAAACAGAGATCCATTACGGAGTCCCCTGAGCCGCCTGACAGCACTGTGAGTACAACCTAGGAAAACTTAATTAATAGTGGTCACTCTTTTATATAAATTTGTTTATATAAGTGCTGAATATTACAAAAATATGGCCAGGTCACAATAACAGTATGCTTGTTTTTCGAGTGTGTGTGTGTTTAAAGACATTTTGTGTTCTTTATGTACAAATTTTATTTTAGTATTTTTTTTTTTTATTTGAATTGCAGTATGCATTGAAAACGTATTTTCATGACGATTCTATATTTATTATTATTCAGGGTTTTTCCTTGGTCAAAAACGGTCTTCAGTGGTGGCTTACGGTCATCCACACATAGTAAAAAGCTGACAATTATTTTGGTATAATCATCAATATTGAAAAGCATTTAAAAATTGCATCAACGTTTATTTTAACTAATAGTCTATTTCTATACCGTACATCTGAATAAAATGAACATCTAGCTAACAAATTGCTTTGTTCTGGTTTCACTTCAGTCTAGTCTAAACTAAATAATTTTATAGGTAATTTATTACGAACTGTCATTTGACCTGAAACTACTGTGCATTAAGGCTAAATCTTTTATTATTATGAAGGTTAAGGCTAAATCACACTTATGGTCTCTCATCTGAGGTGTTCTATATTAATCTGGCCTATTTATAATTGATATACACCAATTCAGACCGTGACATCTTGTGAGTTGTGTGTTGGCCATATGAGTTGTTTTAACCATTCATTCAAATGAATCGGTTGAAACGAGTTGTTAAATTGCGAGTTGATCATTAGCGGACATGGACGCATTTTGTGCTGATTTCAGTTGTTAGGACATCGGAAAAGATTTGTGTCAACAACAGCACTTAAATCACTGCATATGATTTCTTTTTTCTTTTATTGAAAGTGTTCATGTTAGTTGCATAATGTGCGGATTGCTTCATGCCAGTTCATTTTGAAGGATGGAGAGTAAAGACTTGTTTACACGTGGTCTGATTTGTTAAAACGTTTCCTTTTACACATAAATGTGTCTCCGCACAATATATAACTCAGATCTTAAATTCTTGTGCTATATACAAAATTAACAGAGGCCACAGGCCCGGATTGGCTAATCAGAAGGACCAGGATAAGAGATACGCGAGAGATGAAAAAGGGATAATAAAAGATGCAAAGGTGGCACTGAAAGGGACAGAATCAAAAAAAAAGAAAGCTTTAGAAACTGATGCGGCCAAATGTACTAAGCTGAGTAGCTTTTTCATTAAAACCAGCGGCAGCGAGAGTACAACACATGAAGACGATAAACGGCTGGTAGGTTAACATTAAGCTAGTTGCAAAACAACGATGTCTGCAAACCACCGTTCATATTTATGTATCAAACTTTTTCTTGTACTGTTGCATCTCAGTGAGACAGACTAAAAACGTCCCCTCTGGAGGGTTACATTGTCAGGACAGTTAGAGAAGTGCCACAAGGAAGTGATGTTGATCCTTCAATGGAGCAGCAGGATGTTGAACTAGAGAGCAAAACTTGTTTCTTCTGTAAAAACTGTGTCATTTGTGTCCATCTCATTCTCTCTCTGTACAGTCTTCTAACTGACGCCTACCATGTGATTGGACTCGCCTACAAGTTGCTATTAGCTCTGTCCATCACACAAGTAGCCTGTGAGAGAAGTTTTTCAATAGTGAAATTTGTAAAAAACAGGCTCAAAACGACTTAAACCCAGAACAACCTTGAGGCATTCATGCTCATGTGCACTGAGAAGGAAATTATCATGTCTTTGGACAATGACACTGTGATACACAAAGTTGCAGAGACCAGTACACTGCTCAGGCATTTATTAATTAGGGTTGGCCATGTTTCCTTGAAGCTGCACTTGAAGAAAAATGATGAAGTCATCATTAGAAAGTAATACTGTGGTTAAAAAAAGTCTTGCAGATAACAGTGCAATGCAGTGTTTGTATGACTAAAAGGTTGATTGATAGATTTGATAGATTGATGAATTTGTATGACTTGATTGTGTGTTAAGGGTCTGCGGCCCTCTGGCTGAGTCCGTGGTGATACATCTAGCATTAGCTCAGTTATATCTGACTTTTAATCCACCTCAAAAGCATTTTGGAAGGCATTTACTCTGAGAAAGTGCATAAAGTGGCCAGGAGTAAACAGGCCGAGAGAGAGTGTTCTCTCTGTTCTTTCTCTCCCTCAGTTAACAAGAGCGCTGTCACATGCGCAGCAGTCATTTACATCACATGAACCAATCAAATACAGCTTTGACGGGACTAAAATTTGTTTTGGCGCCTGCCAAAAATTTTCAATTGCAGGAAAAACCCTGTTTTTTTTAACAAAGACACAGTTGATTCTCAGAATACAGAGCACAATCATGAAATAAGTTTCATTAGTGCTATATTTAGTTGGTCCTACATCAGATAGACATCTTTGTTGCATTTTTGCTGTTTTTCAGGATCTTGCTGCATGAACGTTGAATGTTTGACTGTACATAAGTAAAGATAGTTTTATAAATGTGTCAAATCTTTATTGCGTTCCTTTCTGTTGGGTGTGTGTTTTATTTTTTAAATGATAGAAAATACCTTTAACTACTTTTAGTTGTATCACTGGAATGTGCCACCACAACAAACCTAAAATGTGTCAGCATCTTGACATATTTGCTTTTGTAAATGGTTTTGGAAAAAATGATATTATTGAGTAATGAGTCACACTGTCACTTCCAATCATTTGATTACAAAAAAATATATATAATAATGTTAGTTCCCCTTCAGTCGAATCACTCTGACGTTATATATGGGAACTCGCATGAGAGACCAATCGCTTTTGAGATTTAAGAAAAGGCCAATGAACATTGGCATGCCCTGATTGCATCCAGCTGCACCTCATCACTGCGTGAGTATAAGAGAGCGCTGATGCAGTGCACCTGCAGACTTTCGCTTTGGAGCCTCGCCACTATTGAGCTGGAGTTGCTGATGAAGAGTACTGAAGAGATTCTTCTGAAAAGAGTTCCTGCGAGTTCATGCTCTCTACCCCTCTGACAATGAACGACTGGGCGGCTGCGGGGTGGTGGCCATTTTAAAGGCCGTGAGCATACCAGCTTTTTGCACTCCAGGGAGTGGAGACCTATTGAGTGCACGGCAGTGCCGCGAGAGGTCCTCCCTGGGCAATCCAGGAAAAGGAGCAATTTCTCACAGTTGGTAAGGCGTTCTCCGGAATGTTTCCTCATCTCTCTGGATGGACATGATCGCTGCCTCATGTGTCTGGGCCAAGTCATGCTGGGACAGCGTTCGTGGATGATTCATGCGTTCATTGCCCTGTGCCCAAGGTTCCTACTAGGGCTGGGCGATATATATTGAACGATATATTATGCGCATCTCATAAAGCCGGTTCTTTGATTAGCGATAAATCTCCATCAGCTGTATTTAAATGCAGCGCCAGCTTATGAACATAGCCATAGATCACTGAGAAGCTACACGTTGAGTTTCGCGGTGATTCAATGGTGCAGCTTGTCGTGATCTACGGCTCTGTGTATAAACTGGTGTTTCTTTTGAAAACAGCTGCTGGAGATTTACTGCTAATCAAAGAACCGGCTTTACTGATGAGATGCGCATAATATATAGTTTGATATATATCACCCGTATTTCCTACCATGACTTTCTGCAATCAGGTAGTGAACCTGGAAGCTCTGCCCCAGGAGGAGGCAGACCTGGCCTAGAGTTGCTGTGTCCTGCATAAAATATATGTGGACCGCACCCGGAGCTTTTCGGACGCTCCGAGCAGCTCTTGTCTGCTAGGGAGCTCAGCAGAAAGGGAATGCTGTCTCCAAACAGAGGTTGGCCCATTTGGTGGTAGATGCCATCTCCCTGGCGTATCTATACCAGGGAGAGCCGTGCCCTGTGCTTCAGTTATGACTGGCATCCCTGTGGGGCCCCTAAAATTTGGCCATTGGGAAGGTTATGTACAGACTCGGCACGGGGGTCTCTGCGTAACACGGCCTCAGGGTTGTGACCTTTTCCATGGGTCTGTTCCCATCACAAAACTCACGGTTCGGATCATATCACGGATTTTGAGTCACGGATCGGATCAGCAAAAAGGGGAGGAGTCAAA
>JAUCMS010000153.1:18043061-18067887 GCA_032357445.1 Enteromius radiatus | reverse complement strand
GGTGTCCCCAACTAAGCAAGCCAAAGGCGACAGCGGCAAGGAACCAAAACCCCATCTAAAAGAATGGGGAAAAAAAAAAACCTTGGGAGAACCAGGCTTAGTTGGGTCCAGTTCTCCTCTGGCCGGACGTCCAGCACCTAATTTCCAGTTTAATTTTAACACATGTTAGATTGTGCAAGGACTTATAGTGTATGCCAACTCATGCCAACCGTGCCACCACCACCACCATCAACTGTATCACTAGCACCAACGGCTATCATCAGTCCCCTGGTGCGACCAGCGCCCTACTCAGGCGTGGCGAGAGAGTGTAAGGGATTCTTGCAATTCAAAAATTGCATTCTTTATCTCTTGTCTATCAGGGTCAGCATTACGATGGGCTGAAACTCTCTGGAGTCAAGCGGGTCCCTCTGTGAAGTCACTTGCAGCTTTCACCCAACACTTTTCTGAAGGTTTTGACCACACAGAAAGTGAAACATCAGCTGGAGAACAGCTCTGTCATCTCACGCAAGGTACAATGTCGATTGAAGATTTCTCTCTTAAATGTTGTACTTTGGCAGTTGCAATTGGATGGAATGAACTCTCCCTGCTGACTACGTTTCAACAAGGATTGGAACCCAATCTACCTCTAATGTTTGTCACTCATGATGATTCCATAGGATTAGAAAAATGTATATAACTGGCGGTACACTGCTCCTCCCATCTGCAAACCTATCAACTACTTACTCCAAGCACTGCTTCCTTTCCCCGCCCGCCTGTAAACCACAACCCTCCAGAACCCTCCTCTAAACCCATGATTATCGTCAAAATACTTTTAACAAGTCAAGAAGGTCAACGAAGATTAAGGCAACTCGAAAAACCACATCCATGAGTGTCTAAGATGTCCTCCAAGTCCCGTGGTGAGAATTATCCCTGCTAATGTCACACTTACTGCCCACGGTGGCTCCATTAAAGTTGCTGCTCTCAACGACTCGGCTGGTAACTTCATTACTGGACACCTCTGTCAAAGACTTAAAATCAGATTCAATCAGAGTGTTCGACGCCAAGCTGGACTTTTGATTCTGCAAGTAGGTCAATGTCGTAAGGAGGAAATTTCTCTATTGGTTCTGGAGGGTTCAACATCAGATGTGGTTCTAGGGCGCCCGTGGCTGGCATGGCCCCATTCTCTCTTTTGGCGGTCCGGGGAAATCCTAAAGTGGGGACCCAATGCTGGCCAGACTACTTTCCTGATCTACCTCTCAGTGTTTCAACTACACTGAAAGTATGCAGGACCTCCATCGAAAGTCCCAGAGAGAATCAGTCTATCAAAATCCCAGAGTGCTATGCCTGCTTTAGTTATGTATTCTGCCCTAAGAGAGCTGCCCCTTTGCCACCACACTGACCATGGGACTGCGCCATCGATCTGCTCCCGGGTGGACCAGTGCCTCACGTAAAAATCTACCCTCTGTCACTTCCAGAAAGTAAGGCCATGGAGGAGTATATTGAGGAAGCTCTTCAACAAGGTTACATCCATCCATCTACTTCCCCTGCTGCTTCATGTTTCTTTTTCGTGGCCAAAAAGAATGGAGGTTTGAGGCCATGCATTGACCACCGGGCATTGAATAAATCCACGGTCATCTTTAAGTACCCCTTTCCACTGGTGTCTGCGGCCATCGAGAAGTTGCATGGGGCCACCATCTTCACTAAACTTGATCTCCACAGCGCATATAACTGGAGAGGGTGATGAGTGGAAAACAGTTTTTATTACCCCTACCGGCCACTATGAGTACCTTGTCAGGTCGTATGGCCTTGTAAACGCACCTTCTGTCTTCCAGAACTTCATACACAAAATATTCAGAGACTTTTTGCACAAATTCCTAGTAATTTACATAGACAACATTCTAATATATTCCTCTAAAGACCAAGAAAACAAACAACACATTGCGGAGGTCCTCACAATACTAAGAGAACACCAATTATTCCTAAAATCTGAGAAGTGTTCCTTTCACCAATCTTCAGTCCAGTTCTTGGGGTATCATATTGACCGTACAGGTGTGAAAATGGATCAAGGTAAAGTTGATGCTGTCACAACATGGCCCACTCCTATGATGATCAAATAACTAGGTAATGCCTAAGTAATGCCTTCACCACTGCTCCGCTCCTTGTGCACCCCAATCCAACTACCATTTGTGGTCGAAGTGGACGCCTCCACCACCGGTGTCGGAGCCATCTTATCCCAGCAGCAGGGGAAACCACTCAAACTCCATCCATGTGCCTACTTCTCTAGGAAGCTTAGTCCAGCGAAGGCCAACTACGACATCTGGAATTACTGGCCATCAAGCTGTCTCTGGAGGAATGGAGACACTGGTTAGAGGATTCAGTACATCCTTTCCTGGTACTCACCTGATCACAAGAATCTCCAATATCTTTGTGATGCAAAAAGACTGAATCCAAGACAAGCCAGATGGGCCCTCTTCTTCAACAGATTCCGTTTCAAAATTTCCTATCAGCCCGGTCCCAAGAATGTACATGCTGATGGTCTTTCATGTCTTTACATGAAGGAAGAGTAAAACGAAACCCCATAACCCATATTGTCAGAAACTGTCCTCGTCAGTCCCATCCAGTGGACTAATCCTCCAGTCTCCTCTGAGCCATACTATCTCCGTTTTGTTCCTCAGGAAGAAAGAATTCCCCTCATTCACTCCTTGCATACCTCACTAGGCACTGGTCTCCCTGGGACCAACAGAACTCTCTCGCTACTGCAAGATCGTTTTTGGTGGCCCAGAATGGACAAGGATGTGCAGAGGTACGTGAGAGGGTGTCGGGAATGTGCCATTTCAAAGAGTCTGTGTCATCTACTAGCTGGCAAACTCCTGCCACCTCCCGTACCTAACCGCCCCTGGTCACACCTAGGAGTAGACTTTGTGACTGATTTGCCTCTTTAAGAAGGTATACTTGCATCCTGGTAATCATTGACCATTTCTCCAAATTCTGTCGGTTGATACCCCTCAGAGGACTTCCTACAGCCCTGGAAACCGCAGAACTATTGTTCAATCAAGTTTTCAGTTTCCATGGAAGCCCTGAAGATATCGACTCGGATAGAGGCCCACAGTTCATCTCCCATGTATGCTAGGCCTTCTTTCAGCTCCTAGGTGTGACCGTCAGTCTCACCTCTGGCTATCATCCTCAAGCCAATGGACAGACAGAGTGTAAGATCCAAGAGGCGGGGCGGTTCCTCCGTACCTTCTGCCACGGCCACCAAGACTCCTGGAACCAGTTATTGGGCTGGGCTGAGTATGCTCAGAACTCTACTTCAAGCTGCTACAGGACTTACACCATTCCAGTGTGTACTCAGCTACCAGCCCCCACTCTTTCCGTGGTCTGGGGAGCCATCGGACATTCCATCTGTTGATTACTGGTTCCAGGAGAGCGAGAGAGTCATGGATGAAGCCCTCCATCATCTCTAGAGGATTCCTCCTGTGTTTCTCCATTGTCATCGGATCCAAAAGTATGTGGTGTGTGTGGTTGTCTCTCTTCATCCTCTGTGTCTCCATCATTTCCAACAGTTCCATTCGTTCCAACGATCCTGCAAAAGAACTTCAATTAATCAAACACTCTCCCAAGATCAAAGTATCCTCCACTATTGCACTTACCGTTATTACTGTTGTCTTCTGTCAAATCTCATCTGCTGTAAATAAACAATTTTATCTATATACTTTCCATCTGTGTATCATCCGCTTCATAACACCATGAATATATAAATTGTATTTTGGTTAATGGTATCAAAAAGGTTGACAATCCCTGTCCTAAAGCACAAGGTACTATAACTCACTAAATTAAAGACTTAGTGAGAGTTACAGAGTTGTGTGAGTGTACAAACCTTCTCGAAGTCTGACAAGTCACAGCCCTTCATTACCACAAGACCCCATATCTAAGAAAATACAAACAACAAAATATTGGGTGTCACTTTTTTATCAAGCCGTTGAATCTCACATCAGGGATGTTAAGTCGAGCGAGAACATCTGATAAGAGCAGCTTCATACTGTATGTGGTGTAAATGGCACAGGAATTTCAACATGATCTGGCCAAAACATGTTTATACTATGGTAATGGGATGTGAAGATGGATTGTTGATCTTCCTTCGGGGGGTGTCACATTGACACATACCAGGCATTTTGTTGCAAGTTAAAAGCTCTCAAATTGAAATAATCCAGAGGTTTTGTAAGAGAGCTGAAGAGGATACGCTGTTGTGAGATTAATTGGAAGGGACAGCTGACACACTGACCAATGCAGCTGAAAACCCGAAGGGACTCCCAACCGTCACATTGTCCAACAGAAGCCATAGATCTGGTGGAGCACTGACAATGTTGAATTCATTGAGGATGTTCCTTCTGAAGAAGAACAAAACAAGAGAAGTATAGAGACTTGCAATGTGGATTAAATGAATAAAAAAGTGAATTCTGTACTGTAAATGTTAAATAAGACCTGTTAAACTCTTAAGCTCTGGGGCATTTATTTATTGATTTATTGACATCCTCAAATTTAAATGTTTAGCCTACACACATACAATGGAGGAAATGAAAATAATGGTTTAATTCTAAAGAAAACCCTTTGAAATACAAAATATGACTGTATTTATTAAAACTAATTAAAAACTTTACTTTTAAGAGTGTAGATTTAACTGAATTTCACATTATGCTATCACATTTAAATTTAAATTCAGCCATCATTTACTCACCCTTATACTTTCTAGTCAAAAGTAGACGTTTATGACCAATCGTACTGCTTTTGGTCATTGAATGTGCCACTATAGTTTGATTTGAGAGCTGAAAAGAGGAGCATGTCAACTGTATTTTTACCTGGGGAAAGAAACATCACTGATAAGTATTTAAGAATACATAAATTCTTAACAGTAGAATAGTAAACATCAGAAAATATTAGATTAATCATAGTTCAATCAAAAATAAAATCCTAGAATTGATTTTTCAAAAAGGCTTCTGAAAATAGAGTCAGGGCCGAGTACCCAAACAAACTTGTAGCCTATCAGCAGTAAGAGGCATGTCTACTAGTGATGTGGAGGAGAGTGTGTTCATTGAACAGCTGAGAGTGACAGAAAGACAAAAAACAAAAAAGGAACATGTCTGCGGAAAGATAAATCAAGAAGTATGACCTGTGTAAATATCGGATCAGTTTTCCAGCACTGGAGAGAAGTCAAGGAGCAGAAGGGCTGCTATTGGACGCCAAGGTTGCTTTGGTTCTTCTTGATAGGTGAGTAACACAGAGTCTACACTAGATGCCGCGCTGTGACAGTCTGCCTACACTGGACGCGATAAAGCGACCGTTGAAAATCATTTCAAATTTGTGTCAGCAAGTCATAAATAGAACGTGGCAGCAGTTTCCTGTCGGAGATTAGATGCGCCGCTTGGTGTCCATGTAGACAGCATCACTGATTATAATGAATTCTCTATTTTGTCACGCAACTTGCGTCCCACGTAGACAGTGTAACATTGGTTCTGCTTTGTTTAACAGAACTAATCATTGCCTGGGTTGTGTAGGCTACATATGTGTGGGGCGGAGTTATCAAAATAGGGGCGAGACACTTTTGGAGTAGTGGCATGTTTGTTTGATGATTTCAAATAACAACATGGGCTTCCAGAAATCGCTTAGCCTACCTTTAACATCAATAGAAAATTTCTGATGCAGAAACATGCATGTATACATAGATACAGGGTCTTTAAAATGGAAAAAAATAAAAAATAAAAAACTATTTAGTGAAAAGTTCTTTGGGTAACCAAGAAATGGTTCTTCTATTGCTGTGTAAATCTTATGGAACCTTTATTTTGAAATTTCAAATTCAACATTCCACGAAAACAATAACACAAGTAATGACAGGGTTTTAACTTTTTTTTTTTTTTGGGTGAGCTGTTAACTGGTTTGGAGTCTGGGTTTCCATTCCAGCCTCACAATCTCATTTTGATGATTCATTTGCCAGGTACAAAAGGCAAAGGCAAGCCTCAGTGTAAACCTATATTGACTTTTCTTATCTTCATAAGCCTCACCTTACCCTGAACTTATTATCAGGCAGCTGATGGTGCTCCATTATTCAGCCTGCAGGGATTTGTGTTTGTACTAAGAATAACTGACATGCGTTTGTCTTATTCTATAAATACCCAACTGGATCAAAAACAGTGAAACTCTGAAATAACATTGACAGTTTCTGTTTGAGGCAGGGAACCTGTAGTCATGGAACAAAAATAGAGTAACAAAAGGAGCGGGCACAGTTTTCAAAGGCCTGTATTTATTTAAATAAGGCCCTGAACTTGGCCATGGCAACTCTTCTTTTGTACAGTACATGGGCTGGCAACGCTATGGACTCTGCCTTTACTGTACAAAATAGTTTTGTTTTTTAATTGAAATAAAGGCCAAAATGTGTCGTTTGTGCCCTTTGTTTCTGCTTTGAGTCATTAACTATGAGATATCCCTGTGGGCTGTTTTTTCCACTAGGCTAATCATAGCAGTATTCGCTGTTGTCAATGATGCTTGCCTTGAAGTTGCTTAATATAGCACAGTACGATCTGAATGGGGAAATGTCTGTTTCTGCTCAGCAAAGAAAAAGAGGTTTATATTCTGACACTCAAATATCTGCACTGTATCATTCCACAAAAATTAACACAGAAATTAAAATATTATAGTAATATACTCTGTGTGAATCAATACTATTCTAGTTTTATTTAATAATTTGAAGTTTTGTATGTGTGCTTTAACAATTTGCATTATTTGTAATATTTCTATTCACATTTTTGTAAAAAATTCTGCTTTTTAATATTTTCAAAATTTAATTTTTAAAACAGGAAATATACGGTGACTGCTAATTCAAATTTTAATTTACCTTTTAGTATTTCTATTTTGTATGTGTTAAATATGTTTTGTTTATAATAGCTTCCTTTTTTCATTTTAGTTTATGGTCATTTCTGTAATTCAACTTATTTCTATCAGTTATCAAAGTAACATTTTTAATTATCATTTAATTTAATTATTTATTTATTTTTAGTTTTTCATGTAATATTTATATATTATAAGCCTTATTCAAACAAAATATGTTTAGTTATAGCTTTAATTAACAAAACTGCAACAACGAACAGCAAGATGAAGCTGAAAATGATCATGTATTTATAGTGGTCAATATTTGCTTAAACATAACCATTTTATAACACTTTGACTCTTTTTTTTTCACCACTAGAAAGCAATTTCCATCTAACCAAACAAACACAGTAACAATATAACAGCAAAAGCACAAATGGAAAGAATGTTTTGGCCGATTGAAGTGATTAATTGGTTTTCATTCATGCAACATCACAAAACATTACTGAAAAAGCAAATAGCTAAGCACATCAGGGAATGTCTTACGACATCCAATACTGCAAGACGGCTTAAAGCAAATAAACAGTGTGATTCATCTGGATCAACTAAAGGAAAGTTGCAGCTGATAGATGGTATGTTCTGTCAGACAGTGTAGACGTAAATTAATGTACTTAGGTGTCTGTTTAGGTTACAGAGTCAATGCAGATACGTTAAGACGCCCTGTTCATTGCTCCATAGATGTTCAAAACACAAAGGCCACACAGACATCCTGAATGTTATTAAAACACATTATTCTTTTCTGAAATAAAATATGTTTCGTACATTAAAAAATATTCATATCAGTTAGGTCCTTGTTCAAAGCAAGCTGACAAATGACTAAAGCTAACTACACTCTATCTATCTGTCTGTCTATCTAATAATGTTAATTTGTTATATCAAGCACTCCAGGGTTGTAATATTTTTTGGTCTTTATCAAGCATTCAGGAAGAATCTGCATCTACCATTACATCATTGTTTAAATGTTTCCCATTCAAGACAAAATCTGTACTTCATTATTAAGAGTCTGTGCAGAAATGACAGCTCAAGTTGATGATTTCTTATTTTGAGCTTTGAATGCTATCTAGCTGTAAAAATCTGTAAAATATATGATGGATTACAGTCACAGATGCATCAGTGAGGAACGTAAGAAACAGAAGAAGATTTATTGGGAATTAGTGTTGCCTAACATAATATCTGAAGAAAAAGAATTCAGAGTACATTAAACTTTCAAAAACAATAGCTTGTGCAACTTGGATAAAGTTGGATTTTTAGTGAGCATTGCAGTATTGTTGTGGTATAATAATGACCCTGGCTTTAATTTGGCAAATAAATCTACAAGTTAAGAGAATGTAACTTGACAACTTAAACTGGCAAATGATACTAATTGTAATAATTAAAAATAATAGTTGCGTAATTGTATCAATACATCGTTTGCCAAGTAGACCTGTTGGATTAACCTCTATAAGTCTACACAATCGCTCTCCAAAACCAAAGCTTCGCTGGAGATAAATGAAATGCAAGTCTCTTAAAGAGATTATAAGATATTATCCTTCACACAAAACAAGATCATAGTGCAAAAGCACATATGTAACCAATAAATGCAACTAACTACTAAAGTGTGGACATTATGCATAACACCTCATTACATGCGATACAGAAGAAAGACATTAAAAGGGAGTCAGAATGGGATTTTTGGTAAAAGTATTATCTTAACTCACAGTTAACCTGTTAGCAGTGAATCTACTGTAGTGTAATCATGCTGCCATTAACCTTTTAAAACCTGGAAGTGGACTCTTATGGACGTATGCAGCAAGTTAAGTTAGGACTCGCTCTCCCAATGCAAAGTGGAGCTGGAAATAGGAGAGTAAAACCCCAAAAAGCAAACAAAAGCGAGCAGGTGTTTATATTAGTCAGAGTGGCTCCAAGGAGATCTGGGTGGGGATTGTCCATTATCGAAACCTGGCAAGCCCAAATCAGAAGCCCTGGGGGATCATTCTATCGAAATGAACCTCCCGAGCAGCGTTAAAAATCCTCTACATGAGGCTGGAGACACACGAGAAGATGCGCTATCATGTTGTACAATTGCCCCGCAGGGTCTGACAACATGAGCGCTGGAAAAATGATGAAAGCAAGACGAGTATCGGTTGACTTTTCAGGACGAGTGGAAAACTAAATAGACGAGACACTGATTGCTCGGCTTGCCTGTCATAAGTCATTGCCTATTGCCTGACATAAGTCAGAGCTCTGCCTTAATGCTCCAGACTTAGGGGAACAATAGTGCACCTGCTGAAAGCAGTCTCAACACAAACTCTCGCACATGGCAACAATGAGTCAACGCCTGTTGCGGAGGGTGTCCACTTGAAGGCACAGCATGGAAAACATGTCAAAACACTACAGCCTGGGATTAAAGGTCGGGTGATTACTTGTCACAGTCAATGACTGATTGCAAGCCCAGGAATTGGAGAGCTCTTTGCATTTTCGTCAGATTTGAAGGAATTTAAACATAGTTAAATGTGTAAATATTCAAACTCTTTATCTCTGGTCAATAGTATCGTAATTATGGTCATGATCTATTTTTGTCTCCTTTACCGTTACCTTTATTGTATATAAGTTTATTTGGAAAAAACAGCTTTTTTACATTTTTAAGTTTTAGTTTGTGATTTATTGTGTTAGTTAGATGGTAGACTTTAGACAGACTTAAAGTCTAAACTGACGGCATAAAGTCTGGCCTAAATTGCAGCTTATTCTGGCCAAGAACCGCCCACATAGACGACCATAGTAGTTTTAGTTTTATGTTCTGTTTAGAGGCGGATTTATCTGGAATAGATTATCCTGTAATAGACTAGTGACGAAACAAAGAATAATAATTCAAATATATCAGTCTCTATGATCGATTATACAGATAAAATAAAAAACAATATTTGAAAAAGGTGAAAACTTGTGATCATAACTACTTTCAGTCCAAAGGTACTGATTATTAACTCAAAAATAAAGCAAAATATAGCTATTGGATTGCCAGTTCACTTGATACTTGATGGCCAAATGTTTGAAGATGGCAATAACCTGGAAAGTTTGAGTTTCATCAGTGACTCCTTTTAAAAAAGTATTTACTTACTGACCCCAAAACCTTTGGATAAAAATGCATGTATTACAACTTGCTCTAGAACATCAGGTATTACATTTAATACCCACCCAACCCAAACATTTTCCAAAAGAATATTTGAAAAGTATTTGAACATACAAGCAAGAAGATGCACATTTAGGACATGACCATCTGACTTTTCCTTAGCGTTAAAAGCTGTAGCTTTCATTGTAATGGCAAGGTGGTCCCTGGCCCACTAAGAATCAGAGCACACATCTCAGACCAACCAACATGGATTTCAATTTGTGTATAAGTCAAAAACATATCTCCAGCCTGCTGGGTGGTAAACCCTCTCGTGACATGGAAGAAGTTTGCTTCAGGGCGCTATTATTATTACAGAGTAGGTGAATATCCTTAATGTGTCACAAAAAAAGTCACTTTAGGCAACTTTTCAACTGAGGTGTTGAGCAACTGTTGTTTTGATGATCACTGTGGCAACCCAACTTCAAAATTTGAGTCAATGCTTCAGGGAATGTTGACTGCTCCGATTAACGTATTGGTAGTGATGCAGATAAAAATCTGATAAGAAAACATTGTACAAGACTCAGAAGCCAGTTTTCATTCCTTCAAGCTATCAAATTAGCCAATGTTTGTTGCTTCATCAAATACTGGTGAACTACAGTATGCTGGTTTAGTGATACTCTAACTTTCTGTTGATAGTCTAATTTGGGCTTCTGAAGGTTTTTAGCTTTAAACCTTCTGGAAAGCTTCTTTCAAAGTTATGAAAAAGTGTTCTTCCAGTAACGTTATTAAAACATACATTCGTTTATCTGTTCTTTAATAATGTTCTTGAAACCTTATCATCATTCATCGAATGATTTATTTAAATGATTTAGTTAGACATTGTGTTTTAGATGTCGTTTCCCGTTCATGATGTTCAGAGAACATAAAAAGGAACATTATCGTAATATTTGTAAAATGATCAAATGCAATGTTAATATCACTCATTAACTAAATGTATAATTACACTGTAACAACAACACCTTAAAATAAAGTGTTGATGAAAGTCAATCAGCCACAAGCAACTAAAGGTGAACTATAACTAGCAAAATGTTCTTGGTCAACCAGGTTAATAATGTTTTGCTGGAAGACAACGTGTTTGTCATGGTTCACTATTTAGACCAGAATCAACACAGCACTAACTGGAATAATCAAAGAATTCTTGCTAGTCTAAACTAGTCTTTTCAGCAGGTGTGTGAATAGAATTTGCTAAAAGTATTCCCTTAAATAAATTGACAAATGCTAAAAAAAAGCAAAACATCTGAATGACTTCAGAGATGGAGATACGAGAGATGGGTTTCCCATGTGAAATGAGTTAAACAATGCATTAGTAAAGCTCTAGCACATTATTATCATGTAAACAAAGACTGGATCAGGTTCAGTAGGGAATTATTCTCCATTACTTTCATATCTTGCCATGGTGTAAATCTTTTTTAAACGTTTTTTTCCATTAACTATTCAGGTTATGAATGTTCTCTAGGGCTGGAGGGAAATGTACCCCACCTTTAGAAGAGGCTCCTCTCTGTTGTGGTCGCTGGCATGTTTAGAGTTTTAATTTCTTCATTTATCACCATAGTTTCGAACTTTGCCTGAAGTTTTGTTCCCTTTGCGCATTTCGCATTCACGCGATGTGAGTTAACGTGCCCGGCGCGTGTCCCCACCCCTGTGGAGTTCTGTCACAGTGCATGTGTGTGACTCCCGTCTGCTTCTTTCATCTCTCACTTTGTGGGCCCCTCAGTTATAACCACAAAAGAAAAATGGTATGCTCTCACTTTCTTTCTCTCTTCTTTCTCTCCTCTGTGCTATTCTCATGATTTTTAATTCCCCTATCTGGCTCTCAAGCACTGCAGAGGTCAAAGGCGCACTCAGTAATGTTTTCCTCATTAAAAAAGGTTTCACGCATAAAGAAATGAATAACACTTTTGACTAACGCACACATGAGATGAAGGCTATTTGATTCTCTTCGGAGAGGGATCACGTGACCAGACTTGTCATGTCTGGACCATCCACTTTTTCAGTGGCTTCCAGATGTGAGAGTAATTCTTTGAACTGGGTGCCTTTTCTATTATGTAATTTTTGTTAATTTAAGATTTGTCATTATATAGAACATTTTATATTATACAGGAAAACATAATTCTATATTTAAAATTTTACTAAAAGTGCTAACCACTGCACTACTTTAACAAAACTGCTGTTTGAGTGCAACGTTTTAAACCAAAATGAATGTTTCTGATTAACATTATGGTCTTGTTAACAACCAAAGTAAAGAGCAGAAAAAATATAGCATTTAAGTTGGAATCTTATGACAAATACATTCTGTGAGCATGAAAAACAACAAATTATGTTTGAAATCGAATCATTGCACATTGAACATTATGTAATTTCCTCTTCAGTATGTCATTTAAATAAATTGCATTACATATAGGTAAGATGAGTCAGATAAATCAATTTTTAAAAATATTTTAAATGTGGTAAAATGCATGCATTTATTAAATATGTAATATTTAAAAAAAAAGCAACATCACAGCACAAAATAATATTTTAACAAAATATGTGCAAATGATATTACATTTCAATTAATTTAAAATAACTAAAATAAATAAATTTAAGCTTGCAAAATTGCACTAATATTGTGCTGATCCTTTTATCACCTTTGATTGTTCTGACGTTATGTCAATTTTCAACAGAAAAATCCCAGAATCTCACACCACCAGCGCCTGCATCTAGCAGATCTGCAGAAAGAAATGTTTACAAACCCTGGTTTCAAATGTGCACCCATATATCTGTCTCAAATTACCATTGCTTGTCACCAGAAAACTAATGTGCTTGCACAGCTCCATATGATGAAGAGGGGATGGCAACTAATGCCTGTGTGTTTCTGTGAAACAATTAAACAGCTGCCATCTCTAAAGTCCTGAGGAATCTCTCAAATGTGTTGCACGGAACAAGTAACTGTCTGATTTTGAGTCTCACTGTGGTTAACCCCAATGCTACGTTGAACATGACATTTTGTGACCTTGTTTATATTTGGTGTCTGTGTGACAAAGAATTATAGTACTTTTACTAAACACATGTTTAGTGCTCTCAACTTGCTCTCAACCTTAATGTAAATCAGCTAGTATAGTATGAAGTTTACGCAGTGTAATTATTTTATAATTATATTACTTCATTTGTAATATCTGGTCAAATGTGCATTGTTGTCTCTTCCTTACTGTATATTTGAAAGCTTTGAGACAAATATTTAATCACGCAGCCTCCAGTGTGAAATTGACCCCGACTTCATGCATTTTAGCAGATGGCAAAAAAAAAAAAAAAAAAGATGGCAGTCAGGCTGGCAGCCAACAGCTAAATGTGATTGTTTGAATTACATTGATGTTGTATTGAACAGCAATTCCTGTTCATTTCTTTGTCTAAGCCCGCATAAAGACTTTCTGAACCGGCAAGATGTAAATGGGTTTGGAAAAGGCTCTGATTCTGAGAAGCAAGTGTGTGTAGTCAGCATTTATTTTCAAAGGCCTTTGGCTAATGGGATGGACGTACTCAAGAGCTCAAATCAATGTCAAGGACGAGTCAGGACTTGTTGCCAGGTCTCTGTCTCATAATCAGCCTACAAAAACACGATAAACACACTGTAGGGAATACTCCCTTCATAAAATATCAAAAACAAAAAAAAAACCCTCAAATAATCAAAGACTTTGGCTCAAGTTAATTAAGCTGACACCGAACCTGACAATACTTTAATTCCTTGACCTCCTTTAAAGTAAAGCAGAGTGTGAACGCCTGATCTCAGTTGTTTGTATAATCATTACCTCTTCTTGTAGTCGTTCTTTTTCTTTGATGTGTTCACAGTCCAGTGTTCCTTGGCTAGGATATGTTAGTTTAAGCCAGTCTTTCTTGTGGTTTTCCGGGCTGGCTAATAAAGTATGCACTTTTTTTCCCCCGTCAGTGTTTACGTTTGCTAAACTTGTGGGATATTAGCAATGTCTTTAATATTTTCAGTTGGCCATACAGTGGATTACTCATCTTCTCCTTGGCAATTCCAGCATTTTCTTTTTTTTCTCCTTTTTTTTTTCATTTTTGACTTTTCTACTCTCAGTAATGGCTTTTCCAATCCTGCCATTAAATAGTTTTATATCTGTTTGTGCAATAATGTTTTGTTCTGCTTTAGTCAAAGAGCCAAATCATAAAGTTCTCTGCCAGCAGGGCAGGAAGTCTATGGCACCATCACTGTCTTTCGCATCTAACGCCATTTCTCGCTCTTGCTTGACGTATCTTGCCAAAGCCAACCGCTCAGCAGCTTGTGTATGTACATGACGGTCGATTTTTTTAAATGACATTCTCTTTGAAGACTGATGAATTGTCCACCTTTGATCTGATATTAGTTTAATACGGAGCACAGTGTGTGGCCTGGGAATAATGAGCCCACCTTCTGAAGATTCATTGCATGACTTTAGAATGTCCTGCATTTATATATGTGTAGATATTAATCTTAAACACTTTCTGTTCTCCAAACAATGAACATTAGAGACAGTTGAACCGTTCTCCATTTTTCATTTGCATCTGGAGCCAGACTGGAATTTTTTCAAACCACTTTAGGCCTCTTTTCTCAAGTACCTTTTGAGAGCTTATAACCCGAGAAGCAGTAAAATATGAGACAAATATATGATCAAATGCTTTCTAAGACTAGCATAGCATATTATAGATTATAGCATATTAACTATATACTGTACCTTATAAATGTCTGATTGGAAATGTGGATAGCTTGATCTGGGATTGCGTTATCTGTGAAGGATACATGTGAATTTGGCCAAAAGAAAGCCTCAAAATCATGATGCCTAGAGCCTGCAATACCCTAAAATGCTGCCAAATGTGTAACTCATCAGATTTTGGAACAAAGCAAAAGTCCATACACAAACCTGTAGGCCATCATACAACAACATGTGGGGAAAAAATCCAAATGTGCGAAAGATTAAATGTACCTTTAGGCTGGTGTATGACAAATATTCCTCTCCCACTATGTGATGATGTGGCAGATTCCTAATAAAGGATTTTCATCATGCATTGCAAAAGACCCGTCGACATACCAGTGTTTTGAATGACAGATAAAGATGTGTGACTAGAAGGTGATTAAATGAGAAAAGGGATCTGATTACGCTGTTTTCAACATTCACATCTTCAAGGAACAGTAACCTATTTCTAAGAACAAATTATGTAAACATTAGAAATACAAACTATTTTATTTTATTTATTTTTTGTGTGTGTGTGTGTGTATTCTGTATGATGTTTAAAATCATTTGTTGCTTTACCGTGTGGTATAAAAAGTATAAAAAGGTTGGGTACCAAAAAGGATATATAAAATATAAAATAAAGTAACATTTATTAATTTGCAGATGCTTTTATTTAAAGCAACATTTGCATTACGGTACATGTTATGAGTTTTACCTGGGAATCGAATCTTGGTAAACTTTGACATTGCATTTAAATCACATTCATGTATTTGGTAGATCTTCTTATCTGTTCTTGCTTTTTCTGGGAGCCAAACCCATGACCTCGGCATTGCTTCTGCCGTGCTGTACTTTTTGAGCTACAGGAAACATATAATATGTGCACTACATCACATTTATGTATTTGGTAGATGCGTTTATCCAGATGCGTTTATAAGTAGCTTGCATTAGATTAAAGGTCAATTTTACACAATGACTCAAGGTAGACATTTTAACAATGCCTGCTATATTTAAAGTCTACAGAAGCCATCTGGGAGTTTTGTGTAAGGAGCAGATGAAATTTTTTTCCTCACACAAAGCAATCAGATGTCTTTAGACAACACAGTCTCACTCCAACTCGTCACATTTTGATGCTTGGTCAAAACAGTTTTGCATCATTTTTTGACGCTCAAGGTACCCCTTTTTAGGGCACTTTTTCGATGTGAGGGGTCCTCCGTTGTTTTAAATAGGAAATTCTTTGTGTCATTATGCCGGTGCAATATATATATATATATATATATTTTTTTTTTTTTTTATCATACCCATATTATATATATTGGGTAAAAACATTGGCATTATTGCATATATGTAGGGATGTGATTTTTTTCAATGTAAACGGTCCAAACGGTTTTATTTAAATTATATTATTTAAACATTTATGAGCACGTTGCCCAACCCTTGCTCCTAAACCTACCATCTGTCAATAAAACACAAGATATAGCAGGCAGATACAACCACCTTCATCATTTATTTGAAAGATATTAATATTCCAAGTTTTTTGATTGAAAACGATTAATTTGTGAGAGAAATAGACACAGTCGCAGTCTCCGTCTTCCGTGTATTTCCTGTCTGTGAGTGGAAAAACTTTGCTTCAAGAATCCTTACATCAACGTTGGTTGTGAAATGTCATTGGCTCTTGCGTGTCTCGTGATCGATTGCGTCATGCTGTTGTGAAATACTATTGGTTCTTGTGTATCTCGTGATCGATTGCGTCATGCTACCGGACGCGAGTATATTTTTTGAATGAGATGACAGCGCGTGAACGGAGCAGGATCATTTGTAGTGATTAAAACCTTGTATGGCTTCAGAAGACTTGGAATGTGACACGACTTGTTTGTAATGTATTTATACTGCTTTTTATGATTAGGTTGAGCAATAAATACTTGTACAGTAACTGCATTTGCCTGTGTGTGTGTTTATATTGTTCAGAGGTGGGTAGGTTTAGGGTAGGGGTGGGGTTTGGTGCTCCAATAAAACTAAAAAATATATATAATAAATTTATATATGCATGCAAAACATTACATTACATTAAGCCAAACAGCCAAACAATGAAGGACCCCTCACGTCGAAAAGTGCCAGAAAAGGAGTACCTTGAGCGTCGAAAAACGACTCAAAACTGTTTTGACCAAGCGTCAAAATGTGACGAGTTGGAGTGAGACTGTGTTGCTTTAGAAGACATGGAATAAAACACAAAAGTTCCTATGGAACAATTTTTATGGTGCTGTTTGTCATTTTTGGAACATCAGTTACCCTTTCACTATATGAAAACACTTTAGTCCACTTTAGACTACTAACAGTAACTAACTTTGCAACTGCATGTCAACTAGCAGTCATTAGAGTACGTATGTCACTTATTCTACTAACCCTTAACCTAGAGTATACTCAGAGAGTCAAACATGTAGTTGAAAATTAATGAGAATTAGTTGGCATGTATTTACAAAGTAACTTACAGTTAGTAGAATAAAATAATGTCTAGAGAAAGTCATTTATAAAGACAAAAGGGTAAATGATAATAGAATTTTCATTTTTGAGTGAACTGTTTTACAACACATGAGACCAGAGTTAGCACAGGTCAAGCGTGATCCTTCAAGCCCCGCTGCTGTCAAGTCCATCGGAAACTTCAGCCAGAAGCCGATGCCAACAGCAGCAGCGAGGCTTGGCAGCGGGCGCTGGCGTGGAGGCTGATTAGCTCTGCAGGCATTAGAGGATTATTACCTGATTGGTGGCTTTCGGAGAGGCAACCCGACGAGCTCCCATGTTCCGAAGGGGCTGAATGCCACAAGGCCATCATTCCCGGAATTAAGGGTTCATGTGGCGCTTGATCTCCCAGTGCCAGGTGCAGGGGAACCCAGAGGTGGAGTGCGCTAGGATTTATGAAGAAATTTGAGTATCTGCAAGAGCGTCAAGTCAATCCCAGAATGAGGCATGCATACGCTGGCACGCTAACATGCGCACACAACCTCGCAGGTCAAGTGCACAAGGCCATTCTTGTCATCCAACCCTCATGACTGAGACACTGAGACATGCATAAAAATATTTGATAATACCAGTGCTGTTTTACAATCCTGTGGCTGCGTAAATTAAGCTTGCCTGCGTAGAAGCCAAATAATAAAATTACAAGTCAAAGGTATAAGCCTCAAGCCACGTTTACTAATCATCTTATCATAATCCTGTGAAAAATGTTGTATCGGATCCAACAATCAGATTGAGGCAATTATAAGAAATCAGAATCCGAAATTTAATACATATATTCTGGTGAGAAAAAAAAAAAATAAATAAAATCACCACACACGTAATTCTGCTGAAAGATTCCAACATTTTGGTTAGATCATTTATCACGCAGACCTAAAATTGGTCGAATGAATTAAATTTTCAATTTATTGAATGGTGGACAAAGAAATCTCATGAAGTGTTGTATTTCAGTATGGTTTGGAGTCTAAACATGTTTCCTGGCTGCCATGTTTAACCTTCTTGAATGAGTCTAAAGCCTCCTCGGAGCAAACCACAGGAGCGCAAAGACTATGAAACCGACTAATTGTCTGCTGTGTTTTGGAAATATGTCTGTCTGTTGACGTTTCAGCCTCAGCGTCATCTTGAAAACGCAACATCCCATTTATGTCCACCCATGTGATGCTCATTTAGCTTGGTTGCGGAATATCTGACTGTAAATGGTTGTACATGTCCAGGTCTTATAAAAGTCGGCGTGGAAGATTTTAAAAGCAGCTTGTTTCATCAAGAAGCTTTACCTGGATTTGTGAGGGCTTCGTTTTTCCATCTGCTCCCACACTAATTTAGGTCGTTCTTTCTTTACTTCCTTCCACCCCTCTCCAACTTCCCATGACTTTTCCCAAAAACCTGATCTCAGCACCAGCCCAACCTCCATCCTTTCCCGTTACCCAGCCCATCCCAGCGTGCCTTTGTTCCAGCACATGATGTAATGCTCGAACAAGCTCTCGGGGACCTGGGAGATACAAGCCTCGACAAAGGGAACTAGATCTCTTTTCATGCATGAGATCTAGATAGAGCTGCATGTTTCGACAAAGTGCAGGGAGAGGGAGAGGGAGAGGACGAGAGCGTTAGAGTGACCGAGAAAGCCACTTGTGTATAAATACTGATTACAGCGATAATGACTCAGATGAGTGTAGCATAATAAGCTCTTGATTGGTCCCCCTGCATTACATTACAGTGTCACGGGAAAAGAATTTTAAACACCGGTCAGGTTCGAACATTAAGGTGTAGTTTGTCTCTCATCTCATCATTTGATCCACACATGCATCCACCAATTGCCCCTGCTAGATCATGGTTTATTTTTACCCCGAGCTCTGAAGGAGCAGGCGAGGAGCGATCTAACCGCTGTTTTGACATCTCGGACCAAAACAAAGCTATTTCTCACAAATAAATTGACATCATATAAACTCTGTTGTCTGCCGGATTCGCATGAATTTGAGAGATCACAGAGGCCTTAATTTCTGCCGGAACAAATTGATTGGGTCTCCGGAACTGGATACGGCACATATTTTAATGGGATCCTCATATGCCTCCAGTGCATGTGTTTAATGGAAAATCGAGTGTAACTACATGTTTATGTTTTCTGAAGTAATGTGAGTGGTGCTTTTCTCGACCGAAACACTCCACAGTCATGCCAGGGCGTTGTTACTGTTAGTTGCCCATCAAGTGGTTGCTATTATGTTGCACAGAATAGGTGGTATAGTATAACTCAAAAAAGCACACTCCACTGTCTCTATAGCTTTGTTGAGACTGGCAGATTTTTCTTTCCTTTGTCTGTCTGACTCCCTTTAGTCTGAAAAAGCTCATGGAATGCAGTTTTCACAGAATTATGGTTTGTTAATGATTTGGATACTCCATATAATCAACACTGAGCTGACATGAGCTGAATCATCCGTAGAGCTGTTTTATATTTGAACTGTGTTTGCCTAATAGCTAATAAACTTTGCAACACTGACACAGTCATTGAAGTAAATTAGGTTGTATAATGCCACTATTGTCTTTTTAGAGCTGCTTTATTGCCGAAATTGCTTTCATTCCACTTTGCAACAATAATGCTGTTATTTTCCTGTTTATTACTGTGAAGCTGCTTTGATACAGCCTGTATAAAAGCGCTATATAAATAGTTTTACTTGACTTGGTGAAAACTGCTGTTCACATTGGGAATGACAATCTATATAGATGTGCTGGCAAAAAGGCCTGCAAAATACAGTTAATAATATGTTTAATAGGTTTTCAATGATAAAATTTTTTTTTTAAATCTGCCAGTGCAACACAACAAAAACACTTATATTCAAAATACCTGCTCATACATTATTAGGAAGCTAATGCCACGTCAACACACCAGCTGAGCAACTTGGGCTCACAATGGAATCTGGAAACTCTAGAAAGTGTGAACGAATATAGAGTTCTTCCTATTGACAAGTGCAAAAATAGGGAGCATGGAGGATGGAATAACAGAGCACCCCTGGAAGCCATCTGCAAAGGAGTTTGGAGGTCACTGCCTCAGGAGACGGCATGTTCTGTGCATAATGCCTTTTGGATATAGTAGTTACTGGCACAAGTTTTAATGTATTGCAAGTCTTGTACAGCTGTTGCTTCCAGACTTGTAAAATAACTTTCTAACTACTTCAAAAGAACAAACAAAAAACCTAAAGCAAAGTCTTACCTAAAACACACCGCCACTCAGTGGCTCAGCAGGTCCACCCCCGTGGCCCGTTAGACCACTTGTTGGAACCCATAAATCCATAGACACGCTGAATTCTGTTTGAAGGCTGCGTACAATTGCCGTCTTCGAGAAATAGGTGTTTTTTCTGTGGCTTTATATAACATTTCGTCAAGTCTTTGCTGTGGTCTATTTGCTGTGGTTTATCTGGAGTGCATTAATGTTCTGCACTGAGACTGGCTGACTGCTCTGACACAAGGAGAGGGGTGTTTGTGCGTGCCATCCAACATTTCACTACGTGGACAATACAGATTAACGTTTTCATTCTTTCCCTTATTGTTTCTGTTTTGCTCTGTGTATACTGAACGGCATTACATTATTACCTCATGGAATGCCTGCAGGTCATGGTTAGGAATAATATATTCCAGAGTGCAAGAGGCTGAGAAAAAAAAAAAAAAGGATGATTTCTTTCTCTAACTTAAGAGGCAGCACTGAAAGTGTTTAAAGTAAAACTCTAAAAATCTAGTGTATATATAAAGCGTATGTAATATATAACATCACCTTTTATAAGTGAATGAAAACATCCTGTAACATTTTAAATTTGCATAAAGTTATTGTCTCTCAAAACAAAGAGTTGACTCTAAAACAATGAATCGAGTAGATCTTAAAGCAAATCCCAAGCCGTTTAATGTTGATGTCAACATGAAACATTAACATATTGCTGCCCACTGGTTAATCTTTTCACGTTGGTCTGAATGAAAATGCTAATTTATTCTTTGCCATTTTAGGTGCCACTTTTACAGCATAAAAATACCTGTTTCCACGGTAACACTGTCCATAAATCAGCACTGTTCTCACCAACTGTTGATTATCAATTGGACCAATCACCACAGATTAGCGTCATGCAAAGGAGGGGTTTGGAAAAATAAATCGTTAAGCAAATCATGTTAAACAACAACAACAACAAAAATATAATAAGACAACGAAAGTGTTTTTGACCCTGCATGCATGTCAACCTATTGCTTGGGACTCCCAAAACCAAAATATTAACCTTTCATTATCATAATATTGGCACTTTAAAATTTAATTTATTTTTCCGATGGCAACCCTGAATTTTCAGCTGCCATTACTCTAGACTTCAGTGTGACAAGTTATTCTAATATTTTGATTTGCTGCTCAAGAATCTAGAATAATTTATGATTACTATGCATGCAGAAAATTATTATTATTTTTATTCAAAAACACAAATTTATTCAGAAACACAAGAAATTGCAGAATTAAGATGAATTTGAATTACATTGCTTACTTTTCTTTTCTAAAACTTTTTTTTTTTTAGTGAATTATTTTGGCTGTGATAATCGTGTAGTGAAAAATCTGATATCGTGACAGCCCTAGTTCAATCCCATCTTTAGGTTAAAGTGTAACAGGGGCTTGTCTGGCAGGCAGGTATCCTCCTGCATACTGGCAGCGCTGACTGTAGCCAGAGGCTTATTTACAACTGAGCCTGCACTCGCTCTGAATCACTTCAGCCTGACAAGAGGCAAACACACAAGCTCAAGTTCATGCCTGCCTTAAAGAGATATAGATGAATATACTGTAAACGCTTGCAGCGAAGCTACTTCAAGGTTTTCATTTCAGCTATGCGTGTTATTTAATATCACATGCACAAGTTTATTAATTAAAAGTCTCGATCATGTTGCGTGTGGCACATTGAATGTGGGTGTACGTTTCCAGAAAAACTGTAAAACGAAATAATATGCTGGCTGGCTGCTGTTATCCTGTCATCTTAATAACTCTATGTTTGCGTGTGGTCGAACACAACAGGCATCAAAATTGTTCAGCGCTGCTACCTCTGACGTAGATTACCCAGACCTGCCATCCAGCTGTATTCTCAAAATATACTGTAATGTACGGTCGCACATTGGAACCATGAATTAAGTGGGCAGTGGAAACAAAACAAGTTGTCCTTGTTATGGTGCTAAGCTCTGAGTCAGCCACAGGTTATGGAGCTACTTGATAAATGTGCTTTTTAGTCTGTTTAGCTGTCTTTTTGCCACTTTGTGTGCGATAGAGGCAGAGATCCAGTTATCTAGCATAAAATTATCCTAGAATGACATGTAGCCACATTTAAACACATTCAAATTTGCATCCACCATTTCAAATGATGGACAGATTCAGATTATACTATATGCAACTTAATAATAATAAATAATAAATTATATAATAATAATAATAATAAAATAAAATAAATAAAATATCAACATTTTTATTGTTTACTTATTTGTTGTTTACACCATGTGTGTAACAAATATTCTAGCTATTCCATCTACATTAGAATTTACCCTAAATGCAAGCTGCCGTAAGATTGGAAACATATCTTCTTGCTCCTCAAATATATGTTCTGTAACATATAGCGGATTCCAAAAATATATTTCACTGAATGGCTAAAGATTAAGCACACAAGTCTTTAAGAGTTTCAGGCCCCATTTTCTGCCCTATTCCTGGAAAGTGCCTTTTGTTTTTCATTTCCATTCCTGTGGACGGTTGACACTTCAATAAACATCATCCTCAAACCGAAAATTGAACTCAGTGAACTGTGTCACACACTGAACTTGCCGAGTTGACAGGATTCTGAGCCAACTTTCAGTTCTCATATAAAAGAACTCTTCACCTTTCAGACGACAATCTAGAGCTCCTCAAGGGTAATTTTTAAAACAACACACTGCTTCTCTTTCATTTCAAAATAACAGGTTGAGCATTGTTCTTTAGAGATTATTACTCAGACTGTTTTACCAAGTAAACGCAGAAAGTTGTATTTTCTGCATCCGCCATCTATGCTCCAACTCCATCTATAATAAAAGCAACAACTATGAAAAGGAATGTCATAGCCTTCTCTTTCCCCCAGATTCCTCTACATCTGAATTATGCACTCTGTAGTTAGGGTTAAAAAAAAAAAAAAAAAAAAAACACTGAATGACACTTTAAACAAATACAAATAAAAATATGAGATTCAGTCTCCAGACACATCAGAAAAGTTGGCCATACCTATAAACACACATTGTATAAATGCAAAACGTGAACCAAATAAACAACAACAAAAACACTTCTCCATAATTACAAAAAAAAAAAATAAATGGATTTGTCAAGTGGTTCAGCATTTGGGGATACTAAACCAATTTTTACCTGTTTCACAGATGAACAGACACTAAACACTAGTTCGGTCTCTGCGAAGCTTGGATGAAGCTCCTCAGTCCATCTTGTTGGCTCCTCTGGACCATTCAACTTGGCTATGCGATTCAGTTCGCCCAGCGTACCCCCGAATTTAGCACATCCACTTTATGCAAATGAACATTGCGGATACCCCTGTGTTGTGTGAGGAAATTGCGGTCATTCTAGCAAAGGGTGTGATAGAGCCGGTCCCTCCAGCCGATATGAGGACAGGGTTTTACAGTCCTTGCTTCACAGTGCCCAAGAAAGACAGCGAGTTACGGCCAATCCTGGAGTTGCGAGTTTTGAACCGAGCAATTCACAGGCTCCCGTTCAAGATGTTTGGCGCAGAAATGCATCCTCGAGTGCGTCCGTCCCCAGGATTGGTTTGCAGCGATTGACCTGAAGGATGCGTACATTCATGTTTCGATTATTCTGAGCCACAGGCCATTCCTGAGGTTCGCGTTCGAAGGTCGAGCATATCAGTACAGGGACCTACCCTTCGGGCTCTCCCTGTTGCCCCATGTATTTACAAAAGTGGTGGAGGGTGCCCCGACTCCACTCAAGGAGCAAGGGGTTTGCATTCTCAACTACCTAGACGACTGGCTCATTCTAGCACAGTCCCGGACTCAGTTGTGCGAACACAGAGACCTGGTGTTATGACACCTCAGCCTGTTGGGTCTTCAGGTCAACTGGGAAAAGAGCAAACTCTGTCCAACACAAAGGATCTCTTTTCTCGGTATGTCCAACTCACGTAGGAACGTGTGTTGAACTGCTTAAATCTGTTCAAGAGCAGGACGGCGGTCCCACTGAAGTACTTTCAGAGGCTCCTGGGGCATATGGCAGCAGCAGCGGCAGTCACGCCGTTGGGGAGGCTTCATATAAGACCGCTTGAACACAGGCTCCACGGCCGAGTCCCGAGGTGGGCTTGGCAGGAGTGCCCCTAGAGCATGTTGTTGTATTCACGGATTCCACCACCACCGGTTGGGGTGCCACGTACAATGGGTATGCAGTGTAAGAACTTAAAGGTTATTAATTAATAAATTTCTCTATTAATCAATATCTGGGGAAATATTCTTACAGTTAAAAATTTTCCTTTAGATTAGCTCTAAGGTATTCTATGAAAATGAGCTCAAAGAGTCATTTAGCTGTAGTTTATCCTGAGTT
>JAUCMS010000153.1:17996999-18042961 GCA_032357445.1 Enteromius radiatus | reverse complement strand
GATCGGCTTCCAGCCGTGGGAGATTAGTTCGTCCAGCAATCCTCTCGAAATTAAGTTATTCGCAAAACTTTCACTTAGTTTTATCACATTTATAAAAGAAAGATACAGCTGTAAGATTCTCCATGGTGTAAACAGAGCTTAAGAGTCAGGAGCACTTGAGCGCGATCATCAACAAAACAGACATTTGATGCTGTCTCGCTTAGCATCTGAGGTTCTGAATCATGACCGGGATTCACTATTCGTTTAACGCTGGGTTCTTTTGTAAAGCTGAACAAGGTTATCTTTCCCTTACAACCAAAAATGCACTTCTTTGGAAATGTAGGCCTACTTCCCGAGCAGTGCAGCCTAATAAAGCACGTTGATGAGCGCGATCTCTCTCTCTGGTCTATGCCTGCAGGGCCATGCTTCCAGGAGAAATGCCCATATAAGGAGTTCCTTCCTCGACTACGTCATTAGGACAAATGATCGGAAAAAAAACTTGTACAAACCCAGAAGTAAGATTGTTTTTACACATAAATACTCGGTGTCCAAATTGTTTTTTGAAACTTTGTCCATGCATAGCATGAGAATCCAACTTTTTAACAGTGTAAACAACTATGAATGCACTAAAGTCCATGTTACCCCTCCTTTAATGTTATTATTTATTTTTATCAAAGCTAAATTTTCATACTCATTACTCTTCGGTCTTCAGTGGCAGATGATCCTTCAAAACATATTTTAATATGCTGATTTGCTGGTTAGGAACCATTTGAAAGAGATACAGAAAGTTCAAGAGAACATAACTGATTTGGGTCTTTAGTGTAATTTTTCATTAGTTTTCATCATTCTGGCCAAATACTGTACTTCACTAAAAAAATAAATAATAATAAAAATGCTGACTCCAAACTTTTGAATGGTAATATAGTTATTTCAGCCTGTTAAGCATATTTAACCAAGTCTAAAACTGTTCTGTTCTATAGAATTTCACAGGTTTTTCCCAGAAAAGTTTCCAAATTCTGTGAGCCTAGTCAATACTATCCATCTTGTAATGTCCTTTTAAAAAAGGGCCCCTTAGGCATTTTATAAGTAGGATAATCTTCAGTCAGGAATGTTTTTAGTCAACCCTGTTCTTTTTTTAAGGTCAGGAAACGTGGGTTAGCTGAGAACAAATTCTACATGCGTTGTCTGGAGGGATATTTTGTGCCAGCAAAAACCACGGCTTTGACCTCTAAGTATGTGCACAATCCCTGGGCCAAACATCCCTACAGGCTTCAGAAATGCAAATGCAAGACAAACAGTGTATTACTGATTTTGCATTAATGATGTTTTTCTCATGCCACTTTTAACTTGCACGTACTCTAACATTTTGTTGATCAAATTCAACAATAATATCCAATGCAAGACACTCATGCATTGAGAAACAATAATAATACATTAACTATAAATCAAAAATGG
The DNA here is from genome assembly GCA_032357445.1 of Enteromius radiatus. NCBI lineage: Eukaryota > Metazoa > Chordata > Actinopteri > Cypriniformes > Cyprinidae > Enteromius > Enteromius radiatus. Next base: position 18,041,527 of record JAUCMS010000153.1, on the reverse strand, counting down.
ATAACTGGGGCCAGTACTACCAACCAATCCTCACACATCTGGATACAAACTGCCTCATCTCTTTAAACATACACTTTTGTAGAACCAAACAAAGAAACGATTAGCACCTCAACTTTAACCAGTATGGACTCCAATGGACTAAAAGCATTAATTTGGGGCTGTACGATCTGTTTGACCAACTATCAGGCATAATGGGGGAACTGTGCAAACTGTTTTGAAAACATTTATTATTTTTGCATTTCAGTTTATTGAAACTAGTGGCACAGATATTACAAATTTTAAATGGATAGATATACTGTACCTGGAGGTTTAAACTGTCACCCCATCCCCTCATCGGGATGATTATAGTTTACTTCGCTATATTGAAACTAACATGCGTGGTAAAAGAAAAGATTATTTTTTTAAGTCAATGTGTGTGTGTCAGAGAGAGTGAGTTATAATATCAGATTCCTAAAATCATATTGCATGCAGTTCAGGGTAAGATGAAATAGGTGTAATATTTACAATAGTTTGTATGCATGGATCAAAATCAATTATTATTATATTATATTATAAATATTAGACAGAAGGTTTGAAAGAAAAGGTTTAATAGATTTTATATACTAAATAATTTAATTAAATCAAAATAAATGTAATATAAAGTAATGCTAAAAACTGAAATTAAATTAAAAATATTGATAAATACTACAATAACACCTAAACAACACCAAAGCAGCTCGCCAAACATACACACACAACACTATTGGACAATCTCACAGCCACATATTAACATACATGTTAACGCTTGAAATCATTAGTTTGTGTAAACAGTGCAACGCCCACAAGGCTGACTGAATAAAAGACAGATGGAGACATTACATGACGAGAGACATTAATTTACCAATTAAGGCGTTTTTCAGACATGATGGAGAGCGAGAAATTCCTTCACTGATGTTCACAAACCACATCCTACTCATAATATTTGTACATAGACACCTTTCTTCCTCTGACAGCATTTTTCCATCGATTTTTCACCATGTGGGCGACTGCCTTTGCAAACTGAGAAACATTTTCAAGCATCGTAGCATTCATAGGACCGGACAACACAATTAAAATATGACTGAGATGGCACAGCATGTTACTTTCGCTAACACTGTTATTGTAAGTTATTGACCTTGCATTAATATGACACAAATTCGAACAGACAGCAAAACATGTATTGTAAACCCATTAAGCAAAAATAGTATAAATGTATGGATTTTCACTTAGAAGTACGGCAGAAACAAGTACGCAAAGAATTAACCCTCAGTACTCTAGGGGGCGATAAAGTTCAACTGTGTCATTCAAGCCCATGTGTTTTTATTCAGGTAGCTAGAAATAAACACATCCACATGAAATAACTTGCGCAACAAGATACTTATCAAGTACTGTGCAAACACTTCAACTTTATTAGGTACACAATGGCAAGCATTAAAGCATCAAAATTAGTCATGGCATACTACGGGGGTTGAGACTGAGAGTTCGCATAACTTGAAGTGCATTTAGGCATTTTGACACATTGTCCTAAACGTAACAATCAGGACTGAATGTTTTAGAGAGCAACAAACCAATTAAGAGCACAAAACATCCCAGCAAACCATCACTCATGCTCACAGATGTTTGTGCTGGTGCTTTCCCTCCAAAATGTTGTCACTTCCTGGAAGATGATGTCATTAGGGAAGTGGCTGTTGTTAGTTCAAAGAATTTTAGATGTCATAGCTTTCGACTGTGTTTTGAAAATGTTTTATTTGGTTTCCTCACTATATTCTCAGTATATTATTTAATTAATATGTCACTTCTATCGCCTAAACAAAGTATACATAAATATATGGGGGAATTAAACCTTTTCATTTTAAAGACAAAAGAATATATAAATAAAAACAGTTTGAAAAGTTTGAAAATCAAAAATGTGTTAATATTTGCAAAGCTTTTAATGTTTTAATTCACCTGTATAACTTTCTATTTATTTCTTATATATATATATATATATATATATATATATACACACACACACACACACACACAGTATTTTAAGCATCTTGATTAGAGAAAGAAAAATTTTATCTTAATAAAAATCAATAAAATAAGAAAAATAGGCAAGTAAACATTGTAAACAACATTGTAAAGAAATTAAATTATTAGATGTGACATTGTGATAATATAATTTATATAATAGAATTTATATCCAATATCTTTATCATATTATTTTATAACATTGCAATATTTAATTTTAAATCATATAAATAATATTTAATATATTTAATAATAATTAAATAATACAAATGTTAATGTTTAACAAATTAAAACATGCACAAGAATTAAAAAAATAATAATAAAAATCTCCACGTGGTAGACTACTCTGGTTAGTAGTGTTCACACCAGTAATTTGTGACCGTTTATCTCCTCATTAGCAAGCGGATAACAGTTCCAGCTCGTTTCCAGTAACTTGCACTCTGCATCCATTAAGTTTGTTTTATATCCAGGCATTAATATGCTGTGAGTGAACTGGGGCAATTTGATAGCTTATACGACTGGAAAACAGTCCCAGTTCAGGCCCAGAATGGCAGATCATAGATGACTGACGAAGAAATTCAGGAACAAATATGAAAACAGGCATAATTCTTGACGGCTGATGTCTGTCTCTTTGACTCCTGAGTGTGAGATGTGTACGGCAGCACTGTGTAAATCTCTGGTAATGAAACGTCCAGCGTCTGCGGGCCAGCATTCATTCCAAGGTGAGCTTCTAACCATTGCTAACAGCTCCTTCTAGTGGTCAAAACAAATTCAGAGGTGAGCTAGCAAGACCCACACAGACACTCACTCGGGCTTGTACAGCTGGGTAAAACAAGAGACAGCATGTATGAAAGGCACAGAACAATCGAAATAAATAAAATGCCGTGTGCAGTTTTTTAAACGTGCTGTCACACATCTGACAAAGCAATTGCAAAACAAAACCGAGCAACCTACTAATGAACTTTACATATGGGACATGTGCAAATGCCATTTTGGAGCACTCTATAAGGCAAATCAGGGACATGTAAACAGCAGAGGGCCACTTGGACACCGAGCGAACGGTATGATTAAACAATCGGGTCTGTTAAATCTCATCTAAATTGTGGCTTCAACAGTTCAAAGTTCAGAACAGGTGGGTGTAGATTGCCTATTCTTAAACTACCACCGATACCACTGTAATTAAAGCTCAACCGAGACTTGGCAACTCGGGGAAAGCCTCTCTGCATGAGAGAAAAGAGATTTTAAGCATTTACCACAGTATTCACCACACACCTCAGCTGTGCGCTGGAGTAATTCGGACCTCACAGATGCCTAGCTATTGATCAGACATTTTTAGATAGAAATTTTGTTACAACGGTTGAGCGGTAACACCATCAGTTGAACTGTTTAGAAAGAGGTTACATCATTGGCACGCATTTGAGAAGATATAAATACATGAGCACATCTGGCGTTGTGGTATTCTTAATGAAGAATACGTGGCAGAAGTGTTATTATCCGAGTCAGCGGGTTTATTTTGATATATGGCATTCAGTTGTGACACTTCCAAAACCATTCATAACTATAGTGTTCCGTTTCTTTTTGCTGCAAATATGTCCCACGTGTTCGCAATTTTGAATTAAAATGCTTGAAAGCATAATCGTTATTTTGAACAAGTAAATTTGATCGTCTATGTTTTCTATTGGTGCTACCGGTAGGTTGTATCAGCAGCACGCTCATTTGAACGGTTTATGGATGAGTAGTAGATTATAAAATTAAAAAATTCGCAGAAGACAAACATGGGAATATTATGTCAAAGTTTGCGACCCGCAGAGCAAAACAAGACAGAGTTACAGACGTTAAAACAAAACACTCCCCATTCTCCCCTACTCATACATGTTCTCTGCGCGCACTAATATACGGGTGGTGCCTATCAGCAGAGCGATTCTAATCGTGCTCTTTTGTATGTATTCTCTATGTATATGTGAGCGAGCGTCTTTATCGTGTCACATCCATGGTGCCTTTTGACGCGTTTCGTTTTGAATCTGCTGGAAAGCAGCTGAGCTTCGTGCACGAATCTGACGCTATACTACCGGCCACAAAGTGCACGGAAGATCTCAGAGAAGCATATCTTCGATTTTGCATGGATTTGTGTTTTGCTCTGCGCTCTTGGCATCACTGCGTAAAAGACTGATCCTATTGCAGAGGGGGGAAAAAGGCGCTGGCGCTGCGCCACGATCTGGCAAGTGCGCCTCCCTTCACCGCTGTTTGGCTTATTCATAGTTAGGGGTTTGGGTTTGGCTGTTTTTAAAAAGGCAAGCACTGCTGTGAAGTTGATCAGTCTGCTCAGAAAACTTCCAGAGGGGAAAGTGTTTTGGAATCGGAAAGTCCAGAATTTCAGTGCGCAACCAATTGCGCACAAACTGGACTATTGGAGAATACCTAAGTGCATCATTTTATTTTATTTTTTTGTATATGTATATATTTATATAAAAATCCAGCGGATTCTTGTTCATCATCTATTTTTCATCAAAGACATTTTTTTTAAGACATCCCAACCTGTGCTTTCACTTTGCATGCGGAGGTTTCACTCGAATCTGAGCCAAACGTTCATGCGCTCTCATATCTAGTTCTTGCTCTCTTTTTCCCCATTTAAATCGGACCTCATTCACTTTGAAACGAAGCATGGCTCTTCTTGTGCTGGGTACATTTCTCACGGTGTTGTCCATCAGCGGAGGGTCTTACGTGCCGTGCGAGCCGTGCGATCAGAAGGCGCTCTCCATGTGTCCTCCGGTCCCGGTGGGCTGTCAGTTGGTGAAGGAGCCCGGCTGCGGCTGCTGCTTGACTTGCGCTCTGGCTGAGGGGCAGCCGTGCGGGGTGTACACCGGTACATGCACGCAAGGACTGCGCTGCCTGCCGCGCAACGGCGAGGAGAAGCCGCTTCACGCCCTGCTGCACGGCAAGGGAGTGTGCACGAACGAGAAGGGATACAAACCACCGCACCCACCCATTGGTAAGTTGACTGGAAAGCAGTGCGTCTTTGTTGCACGGAAGCATTGTTGCGTTGAGATCGTGTAGCCTATCTGGTGGGAACTTTGTGGCTTGCGCTGATCCATTTTTACAGCGTGCGCATGTTTCTGCATGAGCTTTTCTGTGTTGTGGCCGGGCTGCGCTGCTCAGTGCTGTTTTCCATCATATTCCAGCGCTGTAGATTACTAGGATTGGCAAAGCCTGTTTATGGTTCATCCAAAGTCAGTTATTAACAAAACGGTTTCCATCTTCAGGCTGCAAAGGCACTTATACAAAGAGTACAGTGGTGGCATCGCGCTTATTGGAAATATACCATGGTATTTTTAGACTCACCTAAGAGTATGTAAATGCCATTCGAGTACCATTGTATCATCATCAGATACGTTAAAATCGAAGCATTATAAAGAAAAATATTATAGAATAGTTGGCGTTTTTTCGGCATGGTGTCATTGGGACTACATTTGGTCATATACCATGGTACTACCATGTTTTTTGCCATTTACCAGAGTAGTATCATAATATTGTTTTGGAAGTTCCCATACAATGCCATCACTGCCAAGTCCCTGCCACTGTACTTTTTTAGGTGCTATATCAATGTTCCACAGTAGTGCCATCTGATACCATCACTGTATCATTTTTGCACTAAAGCTGCATCTAAATGATCATATTATGCAATTACAAATGAATAAAATGTAAAAAAGTTGTAAATAAAAATATTAACCTATATGCTTTATAAAGGCAAAGTTTCATTGCATTTAATTTGCACAGAAGCAAATCAGCATCAGATTCAGCAGAACTGCATAATTTAGTACGCTCCTCAGAACTGAGTAAAGACACTTCCAGATGCATAACTCCATAACAGTCTTGCTTTGTATTTTGTTATGGTTTGCTGCGCCAATGGCATTTGTTCCGTGCTCTATTGACGTTAGGGACTCCTCCATTGTTATGATCACACCTCTCATCATTGTACGGTGTACCCACGCCTCATGATATTCTTGATTGAGATTCTAGGTTGCTCTGAATTTAGGTCTAAGTCTGTGGGTGGTGTTGAGGGTCGGATTACCGTTCAAAGATTAAATCCAAGGGGAGGAGGGTAGCCACTGTGTCTCTACAAGCCAACCTATGTGCAAAAATCAGAAGAGTAATCGTGCACTGCATGCATATTTACTGGTATTTACACATTAGCTTTTATTCAGTGCACTTAATTCATGCCAGGAATCGAACCTCTAACCTTGCGTTGTTAGTGCAGTGTTCTACCTGTTGAGCTAAATGAACAAAAACAGCATATTGGGTTACAGAACTATATATTTTAGACTACAGCAAGATTGTATCCAACAAGACAGCTCATATTCTTAAAACAGATGAGGTTGAACTTGGTCGTGGGCTTTCACCACGACCGCTTGTACACAAATACAACCCCCTCATACACAGGTGCACATCAGAAACCTGTTTGTCCTCTGATGAGTGCGGTTGCTGGTTTGCCCCTTCTGTGATTGCAGTGGGCACACAGTTGAGCCCTTGTGATTCAGCAGAATGTCTGTGGAGCCGATCTATCAAGAGCTGTTCGTCAAGCATGGGGATGAATTTAGAGGGACGCTTCTAGCCTCCCATGGTATTCGGTTTCAGCCTGGTTTTACTAGCTGGGCAAGAGGGAGAGAGAACGAGAGAGGGGGAAAGAAGGAGAGAGGTCAAGCATCCTTGCCCGCATTAGGATTCAGAGCCTTTTGGCCCTGTGTCTTCCCGATCCATTTTTATTCCCCCAGCACGCTTTAGTTTCACAGTTGTGCAAACATAAAATTGAAATACAAGCTTAAAATGGAATCAGGTCTCACTCATGTGAATAGTGTCATACCTTCATGCTCTTAAATGCTGGCGCTCATGGTTTAAAGACTCAGTGTTCAGAGCCAAGTACAATAGGTGACGCCAGATTGTCATTTAGATCCAGGATTGGCAAATTTGCCAATGATCACAAGGGAGACTTTCTGTTCGGACAAGCCATGTGGAACTTAGATGTAGTTGCCAACAGATATGACTATAGGCATCTAGCCCAAAAGAACTGTAACGATTGCAGGTCTGAATATAAGAGCATGCAAGTAAACAAACAAACCCAAAAGCAATTGGCTGTTGGATTCGGTTACTTCGGTATCGCTGATTTAAATGCTTTGTTTACCCGCTAGAGACGTAGCCGTACTTTAACTAAACAACGATTACAAGGGAATGGAACGCAGTTGTTCTTCTATTGCCTGTCTGTCATCTCATTTTTATATTGCGCCAAAGGCCAAATTCACAGAAACATATAGTCGCTTGCAACATCACACTGACACTGAAAGATATACGGCTCGCTTCACCGAATAGCACCTGAATTAGATCGTTTGCGCTTTTTGAAAGTGATGCCCAGCTTTTTGATATCTACGTTGCAGAACACTTTCTCCTCCCTCTTTTTTTAACCAGTAATCCCAATAGTGCTCATATATAAAATGCCCAGTCATCCTTTGAGAGGTATGCAAGTAGGGAACATAATCGGCACGCTTAAATGACTTCTTCCAGTAAAGTTTAACAGCAATCTGTCCAGCGTGTATTTGTCATTGGCACCTGGAAAGCTAGCGAGTGAGTAACAGCTGTGAAGAAAATCAGCTCACACAGTAGTCTCGTCTCTGTCAGAAACGTGATTCCTGGGCAGCGACATCCTCACGCTGGGCCCTGCTTAAATAGGAACACATGTCAGGCTGACCAAAACAGCGAATGGACAAAAACAATCTATTTAATCTATGGGTTTACTGCTCATGTTTAGAAAACGTAAGCAGACAGGGCTGTAACCATGTGGTTGAGCAGAAGACGCCGACCTGTTGAAACCTCCTGTCATGTGCTTCAGGGCGGTGGAGGGGGGAGCCGCAGTGTCACGTTTCTTCAGGGAAGGAGAACAAAAGGTGCCTAATTTCTTGCCTGCAGCACAGGTTCAGATGTGGTTCCAAAGCGCTGCCTCATATTTTGTGCCCTGCAGGGTTCTCAGGAGGATAGATAAGATACAGCACAAGCCAAAATCGTTAGTTCTGTTACAGTTGTTACATTTGGTTGTTGAGGAACATGGGAAAGACTGAATTTGGCCAGCGTAAGGGTAGCTGATTCATTCAAAAACGACTGGTAAAGCTCATTTTCGGAGCCACACACACGTTGCGTGCATGACAAGTCTACTTCCTATTGCACTAAAAGCTGGCGATATGACCAAAACCGTATTTTATGAGTAACTCTGAATCATGCTGACACAGTAATTGCAATATACCGTAGTTATGTTTGCTGTAAATTTAATTGAATAGATGGTTTTAATGTTACAAACATGCCTTAACACATAATTTTGGATAACCTATAGTGAATTTGATTTTCTCTTCTTTTTTGAAAGACGCAAACAAAATTATTATTGTGTCATATCACATAACACTCAAAATATGTACTTTTACTTATTAGACATACAAAACAAGTAGTTGTGACTCTAAGCCACAATTAGCATTTTAAATCATCATGCCATAATATCTATTTTTGGATAATATGAAAAAATAAAAATAAAAACTCTTTTTACAGTACACACACAAACAAAACAAATATTCATAAAAATCAAATCAAATAACACTCAAAATCGTACTTGGCCTATAAAACAGCAGCAATAAATTCTGAGCCACAATGTAAACGTAAAAAAAAAAAAAAATATATATATATATATATATATATATATATAAAGTCCTCAAATTGTTTGAGGATACATCTTGCTTCGAATTTTCACATTACTGCTTGTTTTTCTTCTTCTCGTGTAAATAATGTAAAACAGTCCTGCTCACTGATAGCCACGCAAATATATCTACCATGGTGTAACTTGTACAGTATAGCAATAGTTTAAATCTTCAAAATATCCCATCCTTCATTCCTAATGTTTCAAATCAGGCTTTTATTCACGCTCCCTTCATAAATAATTGCATAATGATTATATAGAACAGTAATGATAAAGATTGATGTGGTTTGGATGGCTAAAGTTTGCTTGGAAAAAACTAGAAGATCTTGCCTAGTTTAGAAGTTTAGATTAGAAGTTTCGAAAAGGAAAGATTGTAGCTAGATAGTCTTGGTGGAAAGATGCCTTGAGCTTACAGACAATATCGCTCTCTTGCCATTGTCTGAGCTAATTGAAATCAGCAACTGGGAGTGATCCATTGATGTCCTGAAGAGCACCTCCTGAGTTCATGTTTCGGAGTGCTGATGACATGAGACACGGTCAGGCGATGAAGAGGTGTGCACATGTGCTTTCAGCCTGAAGGGCATCGACAGGTGTCATCACTTTGCATTGTCCTGAATTACAGGGGACTTGTAAGTTGTATGATGGCATATTTGGTCGTAACCGATTGCAACATGGAAACTTTTATCCCAAATCAGTGGTGTTTTCTTTAGTTTGTGGCATGCTTCTCCGCTACAGAGATGTTGTGGACACGGTCCAGGCTTTAAATATTTAGCAGTGGAACCTTGCCAGGGATGCCATGGTCGGTCTGTGACAATGAATGCAAGACAAAGCAGAACGGCCTGCTTCAAGAACGACTTTCAAAGGCGAGCTAGTCTGAATATTTAACAATAGCAAGACCTCATTCCAACCGTTCATGCTAATAAGACACTAAAACACGTGGTTTGAGGGCCTTGAGGAGCATTTCTCGGCTTGTTTGGCAGCAGGTTCATAAAAAAAAAAAAAGGACAAGGCGACAATGTAACTCAAAAGGAGATCTGCTTTCATCATTAGCCCTCAAGCTGTAAGAAACCGTGGATATTCATGAAGTATAATTGCCCAGCGCATGTGTAAATTATTAAACACAACCCTATCAGATGCATCTCCTTTGGCCAAGCTCGGGTCCCTTTATCTTAATGAAAAGTTTTGCAAGACCAAGAGGAGAGACACCAATACCTCTTCTGCATTCTTTCCAAAGCTCATTTGAATAGACAGGCTACACGTGATACGTCTGGTTTGGCTGGGTTCCAGGTTCTTGGCTGTGTGTCAGATGTTAAACACAGACCCGCTAAACCTTTACAAGCTGGGGACCACGAGCATGGAAAAAGTGATTTTGGTCCTCACTCCGAAAAGCCTAGAACAGAAAAGATGGATTTAGTGGTTTGTAAACTCTAGGCATTGTTGATTTCGCAAACACGGTGAGTTTGTGCCACGCACGAGGAGGAACAATTACAAAAAACAGCCATAAGGAATTGTGCCAAAAGTCTACATTTCCAAGCCATGTAAATATCCTTCTAGGCAAACATGCCCTACGACATTTCCATGAGGCAATCTCAGATTAGGTGGCTTCAGGAGTCCAAACCAACGGGGAAATCTGTACAGAAATGTCAGTCTGCCAAGTCATGAGTTGCAGGATTGATTTCAAAGAGACAGCACCATGCTCTGATTGTAACTTCAGAAGCCAGGAAACCAATTCCTGTAATGACCAGGCACCCGCCCCATGCGTCTCCAGGTCAGACAGACTCTTTCACCACCGGGCTGCTCCAGAACACCCTGCCCCAGTCCGCAGCAATGTGAAGCTCTGGAGCTCAGGGGGACTGTGAGGGCAGTTATCTCAATCATTTCTGCTGGCTGCCTCAGCTGTCTGATAATGCCCTCTTGGCTGTATGCACAAAAATACTTGGCAACCCAACAGCATCGATGTTCAGGCTTGACTCTTTAGGTCCATTTCTATTCTGTCTGATTCTGTAGCCAATTTAAGATGCAAAAGCAGCAACAATATACCATCTATATATTTAATATCAATCTATTTATAATAATCACATTGTGCTATGGCGATCTCTTACCCAAATATTTACAAATTAAACACTTTCCAAATGCATGAACAGTTTGCCAAGTAATATGGCACAAACGCACCGTGTTTTTGCAAAATCAACAATGCCTACAGTTTACAAACCACTAAATTTGTCAAAATGGGATGTTAATGGCTTTAATGCATAATGAATTTCATGCCAGCATTAGATATGAAAGAAAACATTATATTTAAACCTATTTTTTATGCAATAAACCACAATCCTAAACAAATAAACCAAAGCACTAACTCCAATCAAAAAGCCATTTAAAAATGCAATAATAATTAATACGATCATTTTTATTGGTTTGGATGGTTAAATGTCAATGCAATTATATCTCCTGACTTTGTATGCTTAGTGTTAATGACCTGTTAATCTCCTCTGGATGTACTATGTTTGGCTTCTCTCTGCATGGTTCAAGTGTTCAGTTTTATGAAGCCCCGGCTTTGTCCAACAGTATTTGACTTCAGTGGAAAGTACAGGCATGTATCCTGTGGAGTTTTACTATCAAACTATACGTGCTTGAATTACTTGTTCTGTAATATCTCCACATTTTCCACGGACGCATGTCGACAGTTACTACCTACCTACCCTTAGATTCCTGCAGAAGAACACTGTGGTTGTCATGGTGTTATGGTTACTGAGTCTTCAGCGTTCTTCGAACGTGTCTCTGAGCTGTTAGGTATCCTTTGAAAAGTCGTTTCTGTTCTCACTCTTAAATCATATACTTATGCGCATTCTCTACAATGAAATTAACAGAACTATTCAGCAGGATTAAATAGAGGTGCATTCAACATTTAGGTTGTCAGCCTGAATGAATTTTGGAGAAATCCCACGAAAAAGAATGAGATACTGGATTTTTAACCCAATTGGATGTTTAGTCATGCGTAGCCAAGGGTTTCAACCTGATAGGTTGGGTAGGGGGTTGGTCATCAGCTGTTGATCCTGACACTAGCCTCTGTAAACGAATGCATAGGAAACATTTGGTGGAAAAACAGTTGCTTACATGTTTATGCTCTGGAAACTCATTAGAAACTAGGTTGTGTAAATATCTTAAAGCCTTTGGGGAGGTTTTTATAAGTCAAATTGAATTTTGTATTGTTGAACTCGGACATTGAGATCATCACTGGTGTTTGCGTTATTGTGCCAATGCATTAAATTTTACAACTGCAAACATCATAAAATACACCATTTCTCAATGGTCAACCAGTCATCGTCTAAATATGTTAACATTTTGTTTGTTGTGAGGATGTTCACACATCACTGGTATTGTATGAACGATACCTCAAATTATTTGGCTTACTGAGATGTGCTATGCATTTGGCTTTTACTTGGTGGAGGGAAAAAAAATCTTATACTTTAAAGAACCAGATTAATCTAGAGACATGAATATAATAGAGAATCAAAACACCATATCAACACCCTGGCAACCACTTTAACATCATGCTGATGATTTTTCACTGGCACTCACATTTCCATGCAGTATAAATCTAGTTAATGCTTATTATTTGATTCTCTTTGTCTTAGATCGCGAATCAATAGAGCATGATGATACAGTGAAGCCAGACACGACTGAAGACCAGATTCCTAAAATTCCCCTTTACTCCAAACCAGACGTAATCAACAGCAAGAAGCATGCTGCCGTGCGCAAGGACAAGAAGAAACAACAGGAGAAGCTTCGGTCAATGGGGTCGATGGACTACTCCCCCCTTCCCATCGACAAGCATGAGCCTGAATTTGTAAGTTGTGTGACGCAGCAGCTGCAGTAAAATGATAGCTAGGCGATAAATGCTGAGGTGATGATGCAACTCACCATGTGTTTATCTCACACAGGGTCCCTGCAGAAGGAAGCTGGATGGAATCATTCAAAGTATGAAAGACACTTCCCGCATCATGGCTCTTTCACTTTACCTGCCTAACTGTGACAGGAAGGGCTTCTTCAAGCGCAAACAGGTAAGAGTATTTTATTGTATAATAACATGAACATTGACGTCTAATATGATACACGGTTAAATCGTTGATTAACACTGTCATTCGATGTAAACTTGTGAAAATAGTTCTAAACAGAACAGTTGCGCAACACAATGGTTTTCCTTTGGTGAATGAATCAGCATTTTATGATTGCTGAATGATTCAGTAACTCGCTCGCTTTTTGAAAAAATCGGTTCAGTCAGTGATTCGAATGACTTACTTAAAAAGACCACCACTGTCGCCACCTATTGGTGAATCATGTAATATGCATATAGAGTCACTTAAATACAGATTGTTAGCCTGTCTGGAACAAACAAAAAAATGAAGGACAAGAATTAGCTAAAAATGTTAATAACCATGTACACTGTTCAAAGCTATACTAAACCCATTGTAATCAACACAGTCCTCTGCATAGGAATTGCTAATCTTTTTTTCAAGCTACACCACACAGAAATATTGGTTACACTATATTGTAAGGTGTCAGTTACAGTGTCATTATACATTTGAGTACCGAGTAATATTAATTACCTACTTACTGTATGGTTAGGGTTAGCATTAACGGTTAGTTGCATTGTAATTATGCGTAATTACGTGTGTAACAAAGACCTTAAAATAAAGTGTTACAGAGCTATTTTATGACAGCATACCATCAGGTCTTAGTTGAGGCATTTCTTTTAAGTTGACTTTGCAGTTTTATGACCCTTTGTCCCTTGTCCACCCTGCAGTGCAAGCCTTCCCGTGGCCGGAAACGAGGCATCTGCTGGTGCGTGGACAAATACGGCGTGCAGCTGCCCGGCACTGACTACAGCGGCGGTAACATCCAGTGCAAGGATTTGGAGAACATCAACAACAACGAGTGAGAATCAACCCACCCTGATCACCAGACCTAGGGCCCACCTCCTTGTCCTGTCCCACCAGTCTACCCGCCAGTCACTTTGAGATTTTGATGCAAAACGACAAAGAAACACAACAGCTATTACAAATACGAACAATCAGACTAAAAAAAAAAAAAAAAAAAAAGTTAAAGTGAGATAATCCACAGGAATCGTTTTGACTGATCGCTCATCTCTATCTCACTGGACTCAGCCAATCAGAGGAGCCCCCTGCTAGAGCTGAGTCCCTGCAACAACAATAATAAAAAAAAATTGCTAAAAAATATATACATACAATTATATATTTTTATAGAAGCTGGGGTTTGAGCACCATACTGTTTTGTTTAAAGTTAACATAAAACAAAAAAAAAAAAACTACAAAAAAAAAAGATTATATGGCATGTTGAATATTAACAGGGCTATCTTGGTCTTTTACATCTTTTGCTGTCAAGGTATCAAAGGAGATAGCAGGAAAAAAAAATGTGTTGTTTTCCACAAGAAAAGAAAGAAAGGAAAACACATGGTAGAGATCTGCTGATACAGTCATCTCTATCTGGCTTTTTTGGTCCTGTCAGAGCACTTACTCATTGGGGAACCTGCTTGGAAATTTGTAACTTCACCAAGTTCAGTGTATGCGTGTATGTACGAGCGTGTGCTTTCGCGCGCATGCGTGTGAGCAATGAAATACGGCGATAGCTTTCAAAAAAAAAAGGATGTTTCTTTTTTTCTTTTTGGCATATCCCTCCCAGAAAGTAGTGAAAACCAAGATCCCATTAGACAAATCTGTTTCAGTGGCTCTAGACTTTGTAGCTTACCTAACATGCCAACCGTGCCTATGTAAACAGACGCTGCCACGCAGTTACACGGGGTCTGAATGAAAAAAAAAAAACAGAAGTCCACACAGAATCAATCAGTGCCCACGCCTAGAAAAAAAAAGGCCACTCTGGAATAGTTTGGTATCAGATATTGTGGCATCTGGGCCGAGTTAAAATCGAGACAGATGCTGTAACCCTTAAACGCTCCCAGCATTTGCGTTTGAACTTTGACGGACGTTCGCCGTGCAGAGCGGTAGTTTCTTTCTGTCTGTAATGTTTTATTTTTCTTTTCTGAACAACTTTTGTTATGTGCTGATTCCTTTGACTTCCTGGAGGTAATGACAGTCCACTTATGAGCCATGTTCCTCGACCATGCGGTTTCACTGAAATAAGTGCAACCTTGGTATATTACCTTTAACTCTAGATTATTGAATGTGTTTTCTTTTCTTTTTGTTTTGTTATCCTTAACAAACAACCACAACCATCAGGTGCTCAGCAGAGGAGTGTTAGCATTATCAATTTGCATATTTCCATCTGACCTGTCACAATGACAACTTGCTCATTTGAATGCAGGTCGGACCACTTTCTAAGCTCCGCCCACTTTGACTGTTCACCAATAGGTAATAGCTTTTTAGGTCAGCACAATGACACGTTTCATTTGTATTCCTGTATTTCATCTGTGTTATTAACCGAGGTGGAAACAGAAGGTGCGTTTCACTCTAGCGTCGTTCAGTTTCTGTGTGCGAGTCTCAGTGCCTTCCTACATGCAAATACATTTGAATGGTGACGTGAATGTTACACAATAGCCAAGGGGAACGAAACAACCTTTTTATATTGACGAAGGACCTCGGTTGCGTTCAAATACAGCATCAGATTAGATATGAAATCCGTTACACTACATTGTATGTCAAGCAGCTATCAGAAAAGCTCCCTTGCGCCGAGGCTAATATAGGGAGAGACTGTACTCCAGCTAGCGCTAGCTCATTTACTGTTATTTCTCTTACGAATAAGCTGACGATTGATTTGACAGAGACTGCAAATGTGTGTAATTGCTGACGAGAGTATTTTCAATCAAGCTATACATCACACAGGGATACTCACCTGTCGGCTTTTGAAGAGTGAGTGAAGCCATTTCCCTGCCACAATGGGTCCGTCCGGATCTTATTTCAGGGCCCGAATGATCATAGTTTCACTGCTGGGAGGGGGCTGAAAAAACACCGTACCCTGTATAGAGCTGCATTTCTCCAGATCGCGCAAGTATCCATCATAACCAGGCCTGGATGGAATTCTGAAGGTTCCGTGTGGGCCTGGCTGCGTTTTGAAATAACCACGGGTCCACAGAATGTAACCGTTGCATGTCAAAAAAGTATCGCAAATGACAACTGGTTGGTGGCATGAAAAAGAAAGAGCGAGTTCAGGGTGTGTGCGGGTTAACCAGACTTTTGCAGGTGTCTCGAGTACGTCGTGGAGGCCTAGTTGCCTCTGTTATTGCACAATTAGCCTCGTAGGTGAGTCACCACAGGGCGAATCAGTAATCAGCATTATTCAGGTCCTGATCCATGTCAAAAGCCCCCTCCCCCATTTAAAAAAAAAAAAAAAAAAAAAGCAGCTTGCACTTAATTCCTTACCTTGCCACACATTTAGTGCCGTCTCAAAGCGAATTTCAGTTCAGGTATAGGAGCAGGAGCAGGCCTCGGACAGATATCCTGCCTGAGTACCTTTGACAGGGGCTTCACAGCCCAAGCCTGAGACCCACATCATCATTCAGTGGGTTTACCAGTAACACAATTCTACCAATCACAGTCTATTCTCCATCTACTCTTAATAGACTTTGCGTCTCAGTGATATCCGGGAAGAAGGAGAGCGGGTGAGAGCCTCAAGCTTGTGGTGATCTTGTGCTGGGCCTCCTTTCACAACACACAATACATACTGCAAAAATTGATTTCTGAATCAGTATTTGTGTCTCGTTTTCCAGTAAAGTCATCCAAACGATTTTAAGACTAGTTGAATTTACTTAAAATGCAAAGTTGTTTTCAGAACATATCTTGAACAGCTTTTATGGACACGTTTGGGTAAACAAAAACCAACTTGACCCAAATCTAAAATTCATGTATGTTACAAATCAGTTTGACTCGCTTTCTTCTGTGTAACACCAAAAGAGAAGGTTAGTAAAATGTCCGAGGTGCTCAGACTTTGTGTGAGGAACGTAATACGTAAAACCTTTAGTTATTCGTCTAAACCTTGCCTTGAAAATCTTGGCCATGGCAAACCATTCACTTTCATTGTATGAAAAAGTGCAGCTTGGATATCCTGCTCTAAATTTGTGTTCCATGGAAAAAAGATTAACAGTGAGTAAACAACGCTAGAATTTTCCTATAATTCAAATTCTTTGAAACAAGTGTTGTCACGTTATATTGTGTTAAGAATGTTTAGATATTTGTACTGAAAAACCAGACAAAAATACTACATTTTGCAGTGCTTCACACTTCACAGTAGAATGTTTAGATGGACCGTCTCGGAATCTGATAAGCAGGCATGCAATGAGTCAATAAAGTGTTTATCCGAAAACCATGAATGTTAAAAGACGATGCACTATGGCTGAAAACAGTTTTACCTTGCTTCCCCAGGATGTAGAATCCATCCGGGTGTCATTGTGAGAATGGGAAAGAAATGGCATTAATGTGATTTTGATCCGTTCTGATTTGTAATTAGAGGTAAAAGACTATTGATTGCCAGGACGCAGCATGTTGCTTTTGTGCTTATCTGCTTTCATCAGATTCCGAATCTCATATTTGGGTAGACAGCAGCGTTCATAATGACAGTAGAAACAACAGGTTTTCTTATTTTCTCTGAATGCATAACAGTTTTTTTTTTTCTTTATTGCTTTCTTTTTTTTGTGGATGAGAAAAGACTTGATGATTGACCACCTAAATGTGGCTTAAACTGGCATGTGAAAAAGACCCATTAGTGGCTGGAGGACTCTAAAAATGTTCAGCATTTGGAACTCTTATTAAAAACAATAAAATGGAGGAAAAAAAGAAAAAAAAAAAAAAACTCAAATTATTAAGAAAGTGAATATCACTGTGTAATATTTATTCAACTTGTAATTTATGTACTCTTTTAACCTTTGTCTTTTTTTTTTTTTTTGTTATGACAAAGCATTTATTTAAATAAAGTTATGTATTCATTTAAGCTTGTGCAATAAATTTATTTCCACATGACAGGATTCTGATCTTGTTTATGAGAACAATTGAAATACAGATTTATCATTAGCCAAGGCAGTAACCGCAGGTCAGTTTCACCATTATCACACACTGCATGCAAATATAAAGACAACAGATACTGTGGGATTTCAATGATGCAATAGGCACACTATCTTAAAATGATCATAACACTTACCAAGTATATACACCGCTTATTAATCCATCAGGTTGGCAGGAATGCTCCGGGTGCTATCGACAACAACAAATTTCAGCAATAACAGCATGATTAACATACACACTAAAAAGCCATATTAATTCAAATATGATAGCCTTCTGTCATCAATGGCATGAAAATATAACGTGTTAACTTTTACGTGATACACATTTCATAATTAAGCCATTAAAACTATAAAATAGCATAAATGGAAGCATAGGAATTATGTAGCAACAATATTAAATGTATGCATTAAAATGGTTCACAAACACACTGTCAGATCATCATTCATATCTAAAAATACACATACAATAAACATGCTTTTACTGCATAATGCATGCACATTCTTTAACAGAAACACAATTTTTTTATTGCTTTTAAACTCTTGCTGGCCCAGTTTGCTTCCATGTTAAGTGCTTTACTGTAATCAAGAAAAGGTGTGTATGTATGTAATCGTGAACATAACACACACACACACAGTCATACATACGTTACAGTCATATGAACAGTCCACCTGGAATCTATGACATGCACACCTTGTCCCTCTGCTAATTCAATTGTCTTCATTGATGAATCAGGATTTGGGTGATTAAAAGAGGAGCCCAGAGGAACTCGGCATTACAGGATACAGGTTTATTTTGGGTGAAGACTTACTGCATTTAAACTCTGCCCAGAGGCAAGGCACCTGGCTTTCCACAGAAGTCAAAGAGATTGCTCAGGAACAAGGAAGTCATTTACCAAGAGTCCCAACTTCAAGG
This sequence comes from Enteromius radiatus, assembly GCA_032357445.1. Classification (NCBI taxonomy): domain Eukaryota; kingdom Metazoa; phylum Chordata; class Actinopteri; order Cypriniformes; family Cyprinidae; genus Enteromius; species Enteromius radiatus. The sequence continues at coordinate 18,022,828 of JAUCMS010000153.1, read as the reverse complement.
GGGATCTCTGACCGGCAGAAAGGACCAACATCTCCATTCAAATAAGTGAGGAAAGCAACAGTACTGATAGATAATGCGGAGCCATGTTTTATCACAAATCCCCAGGGCAAGTTAGCATCAAGCCAAAAAGGCGAAAGGGCCAATGATAAGAGCCTACTGTATATCGCAAAAGATTATTAATAAACAGGTTAAGAGTGCATTTCTAACATAAGAGTACAAAGCCAAACCTCTACTAGTAGTGCTCCTTCTGTTCTGCTGATTCATTATGTGCATTTTATTTTAAAACGCGATGTGAAATAGGTCTTGGATAGTGGGTTGGAGTCTGGCAAGACTTTAGTCGCCTTAAGGTAATCGCTAATGCAGACATACAGGTGAAGCTCTTCCTGGGATAACTCAGGTTTACGGACTCCAGATGTGACGGATCAGGGCTTTGTCTGCAGTCAAGCAGCATTCATTTGTAAGAGCCAGATCAAGTAAGGGGAAACGAAGCAGACCCGGAGAGGAACACGTGTCGGCGATTTGATTTGTAGGGCAGTGAACATGACAATTACTATAGCCTTCAAAGAAACTGACAACTGCATTTTAGACTTCAAAGCACTCACGTCTCTTTTATCACGCAATTAGCTGAACAACTATAGATGGCTCCATCTTATCACAACATGTGGCTCTCCACACCACTCTTTCGCCTCAGAACACAATGATTAGATTTTAGCGTTTCATCCTCTGCCGGGTCCCTGCGTGAGGTAGGCCGCTCCTGTAATATTCTTGAGATTCATTTACATTCTGCTTTCAGTTTTAAGGAAGGAATGCCAAAAAACACATGTGATAAGCGCAGATAAATGTGTATATCATGAGGTGAATCTCTTCTATATCAAATCAGAATCATGTGCACCGCCAAGGTACAATAAGAGAGGCCAAAGTTTATACAGACAATATTAAGAAAAAAAAGGTTTTACTGAAAATGCCAAAAGACAAGCTCCCACATCTTTTGACCACATTTTCTATTTGGTTTTGACTATTTAATTTCATATTCAAATTAAATATTGGATAAAATTTTAATTCATTAATTAAAAATATACATATATTGCATTGCAATTTCAATTACATACATTTTTCATATTATATTATAATATTATATATAGTAATTACAAATTTCCACGGCTCTTCTATGCCTTTTTAATTACAATTGTAAAATTCAGAAATTTATTGGGATTTTTCATGACCATGGGTAAACTGAAAAGAGGACATCTAGATAACCACCCTTAACCAAAAAATCAGTAAAGGCTTATGTTTCATGTGCATGGAAAACATTATCAAGACAACACAAAACCCAACAATGTTTAAAAATGCATAAAAAAAGAAAACCCAACAAATGAATCATGGGTCTGAAAGGTAATATATTTAATCATGCTGGATTTTATTACAAGATTTTAAAACCAATGTCTATTTTTTGCATGCATTTATGGCTTTTTCCATTGCAGTTGTACAGAAAACTCATGCACCATTCGCATGACAGTGGAGCATGCTTTGGGTAATGTATGTTATTTAATACCACCGCATCTCGTGACACACAGGATATGCAATGTATTACAGAAAAAAAAGGCATGTGAGATGCTGGCATGGCACAAGGCATTTGGATTTGCTCAAGAAATTCCCCCTGTCATTTGTGTGAGACTCTCCAAAAGCAGAGACCGGCTCTGACAGTTTTACACTGCACCAGATGGCAAGCAATCCTTCCCACCGTCACACTGGCTCCAGGCATGGCACAGCATCGAAACGTTCACACAAACACACACACACACACACATACGTGAACACTTCCATCCCATTGGAACCGCTCTGGCAAATCAATATGCCCGAAAACCACAGGGATTGGTTTCGCACTGTTTTCAAACTAGGCCAAACTCGAGCTACCGTAAAATTTACTGTGCCACCGGAGGGCAGGCAGCGATCTATTTTGGAAACAAACCGAAACGGAAAACTCGTAGCCAGTGTCTCAGCAAATCTATCCATGAGGCACCAAAATCACACGAGGCTGCACGATTCTGGAGAGCCAGTCTGTTGCGGTAGTTAGCACAACGCTAACTAGATAAAGCAAATACATAAAAGCTACTACTAAGGGCGAGCGAGATGTGGTAATACTGTGAAAGATACTGAAGGTTAATGTGGTAATATATCAAAGGCTAAGCTACAAAAGCGAATGCTGGGCTGTACACTGTCTAACACGTTAGAATCAATGTTAAAGCTTAATCGACTTCTATTTCTGGATTGAGTTGTTCAATTCAACACTCACAGAGAAAGAGAGGATGGGAGAGAGAGACAGATGGGGAAAAGAAAAGATATTAGGAGGTAGAGATAAGGGTCGTGAATAAAAATATAACTAAATCAAGGGATGTTACAGCTGTCGCAACTCTTGATTGTTGTTCACACTGCCAATTTTCGCGATTTGACAATTTGGTCACATACAGTGGCATCCAAAAGGCTACACTGAAAATACAGCAATTGTTATATTGAAATTTAGCAGCAGCACCTGAATTCTTGTCCCATTTGTGATCCGATTTTCAGAAGCTCATTCACACAGGCCACCAATGATGTAAGAGTTGTAGGAACGCCCAGTACAATCCAACAGTACATTGATCTGGGGGCCTTTAGTGATAAAATGCGATGTGTGTCCATGTGAACAGGGCATTACAGATCACACCTGCTTACAGAGCAAGTTAACCCATTCATTCTCATAGGTCACATTCATTTACAGTGTAGAATGCTTCTATTTTTATATTATTTGGGGGTCAGTAATTTTTTTTTGTTCCCAGAAACCTATACTTTTATTCAATAATGATGCAGTAAATTTGTCAAAAGTAACAGTAAAGACATTTATGATGTCACAAGACTTTTATTTTAGCTAAATTCAGTCTTTTCTATTTGTGATATAATCTTTTCTAGTCATCAAAGAATGTTGAAATATATATATATATATATATTATATATATTTATAAATATATATATATATATATATATATATTTACTATTTGATGACCCAGACATTAGAAAAAAAATTTTTTTTCCTATATAAAAATGTTTAGAATCCTAAATCCGAATTTCTAGGTTTAAAGTAGATTTTGAATCCTATGTTCAGATTTTGAATCCCACTGTATGTTGCTTTATTTGCAATTTTCTGCTGGATCTTTATGACCAGCTGAGCCAATTTTAACCCAGAGCTAACTTTTTTTATTTATTTATTATTTATTTTAAAAATATATGCCCGTTCAAGGAATAAAACACAGGTTTTTACTCCACTGGGGGAAAAAAAGGGTACAAAAATTGGTTAAACAACTCACTAAAGCCATGCACCACTTCACATTCTTCCACAGGACTCTTCAGCTAACCCCATTCAAGCGTTACACTGGGCAAAATCACCCTTGCCAACCCTCAACACATCCCACCGCAGATGAGAGTGAAGCAAGGTGAGGCACAGCCCACTGGCACTGCAGGCAAACCTGTGTTTATTTATAGGCACTTAACCCACTTTATATCACATTTGTCAATGTCAGCCATGTGTCCTAATCTAGCCCTCTGTCAGCACATCATTAGTAAATGCTGATCCCCACTCTACAAACACACACATACACCACCTGCATTCTACCACATGGTAGAGAAGCAGAACGAGAACAGAGGTCTGTCAGCTGCCAGGAACAGGGATGGTCAGATCTTGAGTACTTGGAAGCAACAGCAATTATCGGCTGTAAAAACACACTCGAATTTCAAAACATATGATACCGATTGAAAGTCAGTAAAATGTGCCAAAAAGGGGCCTTGTTTTAAATTTTGCGATTGTCTGACATTTTGGGCCTTTCGTACCTTGCACTCCAATTGGTTAGATGGGGCGGCAATTTGCAGAGACACCGTATAGCAACTCACGTATGTGGCGACTTTCACCCCGAAGCAACTGAATGGAAACAAAAGCAGTTTAGAGACACATACTGAAAATGTTTTGGGTGTTAAAAACACAACACGCATCTAGAAAATATGTAAATTTGATGCATGTACACAAATACTTGAGTACTTATAGTTGATTTATCTGTTGGGTACTCAAAATATCCAATAAACACATCTCAAGCCTCTCTTGCATAGATCCATTCAAACCAACCAACCAACCAACCAAAAAAAAAACCCCTCTGCTTTATATTTTTGGTTTCAAAAATTTGGAATTCACTTTTGAATCAACGTCAAGCTGCTGCTTTTGTGCGTTTGTAGTTGCTGTTTGTTTCTAGCAGCCCATAGTGTAAAAAAAAAAAACTCGGCACCATTTTTATTGGGTCTCCAAAGACAAAGGGAGAATTAAAGGGACACATCTTCACACCGAACAGCTGCAAATGCTGTATAAGCAACCCTCTGCAACCAGATTCAGTCACAAGATTAAAAGGCACCGGACGAGCCTATAAATAGGCAGAAAAAAAAAACAATCACTCAGAGTTAAATTTGGAGTATAGTTATCTGGATTTGAGAAGGGGGAGGTTTAACTACCTCTCCTTGACTTGCTTGTCTTTGCTGGCATGTGACTTTCCACACTCCTATCGACAATACAGATCATACTATTGCGAAAATATACATACACATACACGTACAGAATTACACACATGCACATCGCTCTTGCACTCGCTTTAACTCTCCTCGTTTGCAACCCGGGGCATCTCCCTTAAGGGCGAGGGTGCGTCTATTTCTGCTGGCTGGTGGGCGGTTCCAGCTCAGGACCACCGTAGAACTGGCTGCAGTTGGGGTCCCCCCTCACTTTGGGGGACGAGGGTATCTGGATACCAGTGTAGGGGTTGACACACCAACACTCGCCCCTCTGTCCGTGGCTGGACATGTTGCACTGGAACACAAGAGAGAGAGAAGACGATGAGAGACGGGCAGGGCAACGGTGGGTGTTGGGGGCTTAATGAAGCTCTTGGGCGAGTACGGGGTGGAGGCGCTACCCCAAAAAAGTCCTCCCGCCTCATTTGGCCCAGCACGTCTCATTGACCCCTACTGAGCACTCCCAAAATGAGGTCATAATTGAACTGGACATAGCTGACGCTGAGACCCAAAATAGGCAAAAAACAGATTCTCAATTTTGTCCTCCAATGGCAAAGAACAAAAACTGACAGTTACAATAATTGCAAAAGGAACAGGATGATTGCAATACAATTAAGTGTGGTGAGGTACACTGTTTTCAGCCCTGGGAACAGGGTTTTCATGTCAAAACAACATCCCCGTTTACTTCTCCAGGACACGTTTGTCCTGGTTTAAGCTGCAACATGTCATGCCAAGACACAGAAATATTATATCATAATTGTGAACATAAGCTCTGTTCAGCAAAATATCAAAGCCTAGACAATAGACGAAATGGATTTAGAAGATAAAAACCCTATTTTATAAAACATTTTATTTAGTGTATGCTTAGCTGTATGTATATATACTATACAGCATATGTAAACAGCAATACATATAGAGTAATTATCAAATTAATTTGGATATGCATAATCTGATCATTTAGTTTACATTCAGATCTCAGGGGTCTACTTGCAGACATTGGTATCTTTACAAATGTAAGCACAGTTTCAGCCATTGTAAGACTTCTTATGAAACTCCTGAGCAGACATGTAAGTAACATCAGAAAAAATGCTTCCCATTTCATCAGCTTGTAAAGGATGAGTAAGAAAGACATTGAGATATAAAGGATTACGTTTGTCATTCTCCTTGCCTCTGATGTCTCTAAAAACCAAGGCAAGTCACCCAAAAGACAGGTCAGTCGGTCAGCAAAATTTTCATTAGCTTGTAACTCTCAGCTCAGATACGGTTGCCTTGGCTTTGATAAAACAGCCTTCTGTAGAGAATGTGGAAATGTTTTATACTCAGTTTCACTTTGGCTCCATCTTTGACTCTTTATTGAACCTTCCACATGGAATTGAACAGTAAAACAGTGGGATGCTGCAGATTGAAAGGTTGTGCAATGTCTCATATTCCTATTTCCCTATAGCGAAGTTAACACCTTCTGCCATCCTAATGCAAGTACTTTTTGTGCTAATCTCCCGGTCAGTGCAACAAGTGACCTGCAAAATGTCTCAAATTGAAAATGGACAAGACGACTTTAAAAGAAAAAAACATTTCAGCTACAAAAGTTGCAAATTTGTGACCATAAGGTTGAGTCAAATATCAGTCTTTTCACCTGCTTAAGGTTGTACTGTCCTGTCTTGTCACAGTTGGGGAACTTCAGGTCATAAAGATTTTCCAAAGGTCCCTTGTTGTCATGGAACGTCATTCGGGAGATGTTCTCCAAAACTCTGTCTAGCTCCTGTTGACACTGGCTCTGCAAGACCAAACACACACACACACACACACACATTGGTTTTTATGGCTTATGGGGACTCTCCATAGGTGTAATGGTTTTTATACTTTACAAATTGTATTTTCTATTACTTTACACCAATTGTACCCAACCCCTTAATAGGAAATTTCTGGATTTTCAAAAAACACAATTTAGTACACGTTTTAAGTCTTTTGAATTACAGGGACACAAGAAGTGCCCTTATAAATCACTTTCACATTGTATTACCTCTGTTATCCCCATATCAATATGCAAATGTGTGTCCTCAAGCCAGAAAAACAAGCACACACACACATACACAAACAAACAAACATGTATTTGAGAATTTCTTCAACTCTTAAAACTTATTAAACTACATTTTTACCCGCTCGCTAGTTTATTTAGTCAATCTCCTTTGTCTAAATACACACAATTCAGTACTATTTTCACAATTTGTACATTAAATGCACAAGATTACAAAGAAATAATGTAAAGAGAAAATCCTGTGCATGCTGTGATAAGGCTGTTTTAGACATGCTGTGGACAAGTGAGATGTACACTGCTATACAAATACAGTATCTGAAAAAAAATGGGGTTGTGAAACACAATTTTTTTTTAAATATATAATTTAATAAAACCTGCTTTTGAAATGTAGCAAGAATGAGTGATGAAGGCATTGCGAAATGTGGCAAAAGATAGAGTTAACGTGACCTTCATATAACAAAAAGTTAGCTTTAATAAAACTCCTCCAAGAAACACTCATATAAGGAGAGTGAGATAAACAGCAGGCCGGCGGCCTCATGAAACATTTGTGTGGCTGATATAAATCTCGTACTCGAGCTAATTTGCTGGCTTAGTTCTGCCTCCCCACCTATCCGCAAGGACAGGCATCGGCATCAAAGACCATTCCTGTCTCCCGTTCCTTCTCTTTTTCCCTCTATCTCTCATGATGGCTGCTCCCTGCTTGGCCCAGGATAAGAGGGCACTGGGGGAAGAGGGCCTGCCAGGGATCTTATCCGTATCGTGCGGATGAAAAGTGCTCCATCACAAAGAAGTGAACAGTCCCCTGCTGTCATCGGACATGCCGTCACCCTGACATTCTCCTTGAATGTCTGCTTTTCATGGGATATGTGAGGGTTACGCTACTGATTTATGACCCCCACAGAAAACTTGTTTATTCGGTTTGGCTTTTTATTACCCTACCATTATCACTGGTTTGAATTTTTATTGCTTTGGCTGCTTCATTTTATTGCATCTACCTTTTTATGGTACTTTCCAACATCCATTTGCTTTATCAACATATCATTTAGCTGTAGTTAATATTGCTTTCAGGTCGGCCAAACCAGACCTAGTGCGCTTAATAAGACTGCTATTGTTGTCGCTGCAGCTGTTTGTTTATGGTCTCATCGATTGTCTTTTTCTTGAGCTATTTCTTTCCTAACAGCAGATATAGAATACTTTCAATGAGGAGGAAAATATGACTGAAAAGTAGGACTGTTTTCCAGATCAATGCGCTTAAAGCATCCTTTAAACAGTGAGGCTATGCTAATACAACAATTTAAAGCAAAACAGTCTAGGTCTTATAAAGATGCCATGCAAAACAGCCCTACATCTGAGCTACTAAGAAAACTACCAGAACTGTCATTTACTTCAAATAAAAAAAAAGTAAGAAAAATGACTTGCCAACTGCAGTAAATTAGCAAGACAATTTGTCTATTGGCTCAAAACCTCAGATGATTTCTGATAGAGATGCTGATTGGGGTGTTGCAGTGGTCACTTGGCTAAGGATTTAAGAGTCCAGGTAAAGCATGGTACAAGTCCAAGAAAAGTTAATTAACTCTCTGTGGATTTGCGTGATGGCCAAATTCGACAAGCACTGGCTCATTCCTTGTTTCAGCAGAGACGGCAGCCGTTTGTTCTGCCTTGGCAATCCCAATACGACTGTATGCTATCACCGACAGTGTTTTGGACACTAGAAATCGCTGGTTAATTAGGTAACTAAGGAAATGATCATATGTTTTTGACTGAAAACATAGTGAACATGGCACCAGAAACAGGCTTAATACGAAAAACACCCGAAAATCAGCTTACAGCAGTTTTTGCACAGCTCCAATCATGAAAATAACATACTGAAGCAATAAATTATACACTGACAAACAACCTCAGACCACAGAATTATAGCAACATCAAATATAGAGGGTTGTACAAAGGGCATACCGTAAATCTGAACCCCAGAAGACTGTGTTAGGAAAAGTAACGTTTAGCTGATAGAAAAGAGAATATCTATGTCATAGCGAGTGTGTGTGTGTGTGTGTGTGTTGCGTGAGCCTGCCGCACTGTGTATGTGGTGTGTTAGTTTGATAACCAGAAGAGGGCACTGCCGTACTGAACACAATGACATTCAAGGTGAATACAGGTTTTTGTATTTATAGGTCTAATATTTGCCGTATTGCCCTGTGAATCTTCAGAGCGGGACACTCACCTGTCTGGGGTGAGGTGTTTTGGGATCATCCTGGGGACTATACATCCTGGTCCTCTTGTTGTTGAGATGCTGCTTCAGAGCTATTTCCTTGATGTGCTGGTAGGGCTTTTTCACTGGAGGGGACCGCGTGCCATTTAATTCATCTAATGAAGATAAAGGTAGGTTAAAGGATTTGGGCATCATTGGTGCTCTTTCAGCTCATGAGCTAAAATTGGCAAACAGTATGTTAAGGGGGTTATTTCATTAATTAAAATGACAAGTTCAACATAACTAAAAAGAGGAATTCCAATTTAATTTTACAACAAAATAAAACATAACATATAATAATATCTAAACTAAAACGGCTCATAAACTAAAAGTTCATTAACTCTTTTAATAAAAGTTTATTACATTTAAAATATACTTAATGACCCAAAAACTTAGTCAATAAATGTAAACAAATAAATCAATCTACTGTAATTAATAAAAAATACACTGACAGTTGTATCAATTTCTTTCGAATTCTGCCAACTAAATTCAGTTTAATTCAAATTCATAAACTAAATAGCTTCTTAAAAGCTATTGCCAATTAAACCCTGTTAGGTTAGCTGTTGCATAACAAATTGATATATTATTTATAGAAATTTGGATTATTGCTCTCATGTCAAAAGACCGCAAGCTATCTTTTTTGTCAATGAAAGCAAACCCAGGATCAGTGTTCTGGCAGCGCATCAAAGCAAAGCAGAGAGAATGTTAAAGGCTGGGATTAATTACAGCCCTTGATTCAGATAGTCATAGAGGCCTGTGAAGAGATACGTGCCTTTTAAGTCAAAACGTGCCTGGCAAATTACAAAAACTATTTATATTTATTTAAAAGAATAGGTTACCAAAAACATAAATAAAATGTTAATTAAATAAAATAAAAAAATTAAAAATTGAAGTAAAGAATTTTCATTTTCGGGTAAAATATCCCTTTAAGAAAACATAACTTTACAATTACTATTATTTAAAGCTATAGTCCGTAACTTTTAAGCAAATACATAACCAGCCAGTGTTTAAAACTCCTGACTACAAACTAAACTAAATCTCCTTACCCTAGATCTGAATTCACTACAGTAAACTTATAATAATGTTTTCTAATTTGAGTGAAACTGCTAGGAGCTTGATGGAAATTCAAGAATGGCACAGCGTCATTACGTCACGTTTATAAACATAAAGTTGTCCTGGCTAGTAGGCTACCACATGTGTGGATCATTTAAACCCTTTTCTCACAGTGGCGTGAATAACTCAATTTATAATTTTGATGGCTGATTGTAATCCAAGAAAAATTTATGAAACACAAGTGACTGATTATAATCCAGTCACAAAAGTGACACTATCCTGTGAAAATTCACATTTTTGTCATACTTCCAAGATATAGGCTAGAATCAGAGATGGCAAAAACAAAAAAAAAAAAGACAAAATCAATTAATGTGTTTTTATATCCGTTTTACATTTGTTAACACTATCGGGTACGTTTAGGGCTGGGTTTGGTGCAGAGGATAGTTCCAACATGATTGAGAATTTACTTTTAGTGACACTCATTGAATATTTGAATTATGAACCACCGCCATATGTATATCAATGTAAAAAATATACATCAGGGTCACTTATTGAACTCACGTTTTAAGGCCACTCACTGGATGTTTCACTTTGAAACTGCAGCAAAATGTGTATTAAGGTACGTGCATTATGCATGAAAAGGGGCCAAACAACAAATACTCTTTCTAAAGTCCTCTGACAATAAGACAACATATTCTTCTGACCCCGTAAATTCGAGGGCAGCATCAAAGCACAGAGACCGCTGAACAAACCTCTATGTATTTAATCCCAAATGTACTGTAACCGCAAATATGTACTTTTGGACTTTGTATGGGGCAAATTAAACACGTGTCCTTTATGGTAACGTCACTCGCAAAGAGCTGGCCCTTTAAACTCTTGCCTGCATTCAGATCTGCCATTTGTCTGGCCCATTGACATTAAAAAGCAGAACCCTCAGGCCACGAGCCCAGAGCTGCTCGAATGAAGTCAGAGTAGGGTGAGTATGGGAGCCTAGAGATCTGAAGGGGGGCGATCGCTCTGAGCGTTGTCCAGCACCGAATACTCTGGTCTAAAGTTTCAAGCCCAATTGTCAGGAACGGACCTAAGAATAGTGTCTGAAATAGCGGACGACTTTGCCAGAGTTTGCCTCATTGAAGAAATTATTGGCGGGTGTGCTTCAGCAGACACCTGCCATTACGTATCCTCGGAAGCATCCCTGTTCCACACTCTCATCCCTGGGCCTACACCAGCAACACTTCCCACTCACAGTTCCTCTCTCTTTCCAAAGGCTTAGTGTGTGGGCTGTGCGGTTGGGGAGTGGACAGGAACTCTTTTCAAGGCCCGGGCCGGTTTTTCTCTCGCTTCTCCCAAGGAAGCATGACACGCTGTTGAAAAGTCAAGTGCCACTTGTGAAGTTACATACTGACTCTGTTCCAAAACCTAGTGAGCTGTCTATGTAGAGAGCAAAATATACATACATAAATATGATCCTGTAAGCAGCAAGTTCAGTGGGGGGCAGTCGTGGCCTGATGGATAGGACTAGTAACCCAAAGGTCATGGGTTCGAGTCCCACGTCTGGCAGGGATTGTGGGTGGGGGGAGTGAATAACCAGAGCTCTCTCCACCTTCAATACCACGACTGAGGTGAGACCCTTGAGCAAGGCACCGCTCCCCCATCTGCAATGGCTGCCCATTGTGCCGGGTGTGTGTTCACGGTGTGTGTGTGTGCGTGGTTGTTCACTTCTCACTGCTGTGTGTGTGCACTTGGATGGGTTAAATGCAGAGCACAAAATCCTATTATGGTAAACCATATCTGGCCACATGTCACATCCTTTCCTTAAAAATAGTTTATATTAATTTACGGGCCGATATCGATTACCAATGTTATCTACTGTATTAACACAAAACTCCCACTAGACACAGCCTAGAATGTGAATTTTGTAACACATACAGGCACTCTGACTAACACTTACCTACCACTTAATTCATTCATTCTTTTGTCATGATGAAAATGAGCAAAAACATCAGAGATCGAATAACCTTTACACCATTGGAAATGTTTCATCTAGCAGAGCACAACCAACTTACTTTTCAATCATACTTTTCATGATATATAAAAAAACAAAAGCAAAACAGGGTCTACTGATGCGTTTTTATGATTATGTTGACATAGAAATAGTATAGTCCAACATGCAAAAAAAAAAGAGTTTTAAAATAGTTTTAAATGTTAATTTTAATACACTTTCTGTATATGATGTCACATGTAAGATGCTGTTAGGGTGCGTTCAAAAACAAGTACAATACATATTATTTTTTAAAAATTAACAGCATATATGGTGTGATGTGAAAAAGATAAAATAAAATGAAATAATAAGAATAAATTACATAAAAAAAAAATACAGCACTTTTAAATCACAGTAACTATTCACTGAAAAAATTAAAATCTCAAGGTCAGTTCTGCTCTGGCTGCATGCTACCACCCATAACCAAACACTTTAAATCTTCTCCATCACTGCTGATTTGGTTTAATCTATGCATACTTCTCTAATGAGCTGAAACTGCAGGCTCTCTCCAGGATTTATCAAAATGCAGAGGTCTGACGGCAGGATTATAACCGGTCGTATTGGTTTACAGTACACAATCTACTGATATATACAAACATGCACTCAGCGACACGCAACATGAAGCTCTTGTAACTAGTAAGCTCTGGTCAATTTGTGGATGAACTGAGGAAAACAACCCAAAGACACTGACATTGATTGAAACCTGTCCACAGTTTACCCATCCGGTTAAACATTTACAGAAAATGCTTTTTCAACCCACACGGCTAGGAAGAGCGAGCCGGGCGGCCATGTTGTTTTTCCAAACAGGCTGCAGTGAGAAGAATGTGACAGTATGAAAAAGTAATGCAAAAAAAACATAGCCAGCTGTGATGCCCCGAAAAGCTGGCTTGTATTTGGCACTCTTTCTTCCTTACATAACCATGTGGCCTTTTGTGAAGGTTGTAACTTCAAGAACCCGCTGTACCACGACAGCATGAAATAACAGTGTAGAATGTAATTTAATTTCCTTTCTTTTGTGGAACTACAAGACTCACAGGAAAGCTATGCCAATGTCCGGCAAAACAGGACCAGGTGTGGGAAGGTCTTGCAAAAGCTAACTGTTGGTTTTGGTCGGTGCAGAATGGCTTCCCTTGGGCATGTACGAGAGGTTTTTGGAGCTCAAATTTGATGCGACTTTCACTTGGCCTGGCACATCCTACAAAACACTTGCAATGTAGTTTAGAAACCGAAATGAAAGTAAAGTTATGCCAAAGCTGGTCCTCACATGATCAATAGCTGCATAAAAAGCTCTGTGTGATTCTTGTATGACTATGGAAATGAAGCTTTCAGCTAAAAATATATAAAAATTAGGTCTGTCAAAATTAACACTTTAACGCAATTTCATTAAATGGCACTAATTTTAATGCGTGATTAACCCAGCACACATTTTCTGTTTGCCAGTGACCTAACCTGCAGTTGGAGAAATGAATGGAGATTCTGACAGTTTTTGTGCGACCTGTTTTTTTTTCATTTGCATGCAGCGTTTAACAAGGGAAACAAAGAAGAACGCAGTAGACAAAGTCTTCAGGTAAATGTTGTTTATAAAAGAAATAAGTTGATACAATGTCTACACAGTATTCATGAGTTCACACTTCCTCATGATGCGAATAGAAAAGCATGTTTGGCGTGCTGCCCAGGGGAGCAAGCCGGGAGCTCGGCGGAAGGTGAAGACCAATGGCATAGAAGGGGTGCCGGCGGGATGCAAGAACGGGATGCGGAAGGGAGGAAATCAAGCTTATTTGAGGCGTAGATGCTAGGTTCCAATTGGGTGAATGGATAATAGGCTGACTGAGTAATACAAAGCCAGACGGGGCTAATTATTCGTACGTGCTTCTCCGTACGAAAAATTTGTTTTTCATCATCACTATGTTTATATGTTTTAAACCATGGTGAGTGAGGGCATTTCCATACTCGTTAATCCAGTCAGCGTACACTTATGTCACCGATAGTTCCTACTTCCTATTAGACCCTACTCTAAAGTAGGATTTTACGCAGTTCCTAGTTCCTGCGCCAAAAAGTGGGTAGTTCCACAATTAATTTGGGTACTACAAAAAGGCTCCTGCTGCGCGATAGGTCTTTATGTTAAATATGGTTTCGCTTATAATAAACATATTGCATAAAACGTCAATATCTGTCCATGTCCATGTTGATTAGCGTACTAAAAACTTATTTCATTGACAGGGCTTAGCCTAAACCAGGATTAGGCCATAGTTAAATTTAAGTTGTTTTGTTTGTTTGTTTGTGTTTAATGCCATTCCTGCTTGTGTGGCTATTTTCATGGCGAGAAAATTTCTGACTGAATTATATCATGTTTTTAGAATTATAGATGGGTCACCAGAGTATTTTTTGAATGGATTGACAGCCCTAATAAAGTAAAAACATACTGTTGTTATTGGTATTGTCATAACTAAAACTAAAACTATTGAGGAATTTTTTGTTACATTTTTGATAAAACCTAACTTCTTAATAAAATAATAGAGGTATATAACAAAATACTAAAATAACACTCGAAGAGAACTGATTCAAACCAAATAAAGTGTGAAAACAGCTGCAAGAGCTAGCTGACATCTTTCCCTATTAACCGCAAATATAAAAGACAATCCAAAACGCTTCTTCTACTATTCTGTCCTACAGGAACTCCACTGGTGTCCTCTACATCACTAAAACATCTGTTCAGTGTCTTAGTATTTCGCACTCTCTGATTCCACTTAAGAAAATCGTTCTGAGAAGTAATTTGTCACTATCCTCTGGGAGCAGTTCCCCATTTTTTTTCTCCCCCATTTGATGAGAAAGCGTTTAAGATTTCATTCAACCTAAACTACCCGCCGTGAGCCTCTTCTCAATACATGGTGGATCGTGCCAGCACTTTTCTTTGTCTTTCTCTTTAACTCTCTTGCTTTCATCTTTTCTGTAATTGCATATGCAAAGACTAAACAGCGATGTTGTACGGTCATAAATCAGAGGCCTGCTGAGGGAGCCTCAATGATTCAGCAGCCACTGTGCACAAAGGAAATCTTCTCTGCAGACGAATGAGATTCAGTCATCGAGTCTGTGCTTCTGCCGCTAAGTTCTATATGCTAAACATGGAGTTCAACGAAAAAAATTATGAGATGTCAGTAAATGAAGGACTGCTGCAGGGACTCATGCTGGTTTTCTAAAATGCTTCATTAACTGGGTTACTTATTACAGCATGCAAATAAACATCAAATTGAAAGTGCTGTAGAACCACTTACATATTAAGACTCATGTTCAAGCAATAGTGGAAATAAAAAAAAAACTCACTAATGCATATGTGAATTCAGTATTTGTCAATATGAATGACCCTAAATAAATGACATTTATTCTTCTGTGGAATAGGGAAGAAAAGCATTTTAGGGTGACCTGTGCCTTTAAGGCTGTAGTATTCCTCAACAGCAAGCAATTTGATAATCAGTTAAAATTTGACAAATAATAGTGACCTAGTTTCAGTGTTAAGATTTGAACCTTTGAGGAAACAGCTTGAAGTCAACGTTTTCCTCAGGAAATGCCTTGGATTCATTTTGTGAAGTAGTGTTGATCTCCATTTGGCATCATAGCAACTACAGCCTCCTGAGTGTCAAAGACTGCCTGAGCTTCAGCTTTTGACAAGCGCTTGAGCAACAAGCTTACAAAACCCAGTGATAACACGCTTGGCACGGTGTTAAGTGTGGGTCCGTGGAAGACACTTTGCTAAGTACAGCTACAATTAGTTTACAGAAAGAATGTATTCAAGTCTCTGGAAATGTTTGCTTTGACAGTGCAAAACAAGATAAAACAGACTTCCAACATGTTAGATTATCTCTATCAAAGTTGAAAACGCAGTCCAAAATTATGGACTTTTACACTTTTTCCATACATGTTATGGAACAAAAATATTGCATAATTCTTGCATAAATGTGTTTATTTCCCCTAAATAAAGGATTACGTGTTCCCTTTTGTCACTACTGAAAAAAAATAAGGACATGTTCTGGTTGTGACTGTTACTGTAGTGACAATTTTATGCATCTAGCTCAAAGATGCCAATGAGCACATGGTTAGCTAGCATAGTTCTGAACAGTTGTACACATAATAAGAAAAAACATTATGGAATAATTTAGAAAAAGTGTATTTAAGTATAGAAAACTGGTATTCGGTAGTGAATGGTACCACAGATTTTTCATACTTTTGAAAACATTTACCCCAAAATAATAGGGCTCACCATGTCACCATGTAGCTATAAGAGAGATACATAAATATTTCCTAATAATAAATATAGGGGTGTAGTTAAAATCAGTGTCGGTCAATGGACTAAAACATACACTGTTTGGTAGTGACATGAAAAAATATATGCATATATATATTTAACAAACTTTTGTTTTGTTTTGTAAAGAAAATATTACATATGTATTTTTTTTTTAAACTTCACTTCTCTTATAAAGGGTTCTCAGTTATAAAATCCAAAAAAGATTATAAGCTGAGCTAAAATCAGTATGACAGCTAAAATGACAACATGTAAGTTACAAATTGTAATTCTTGTCAGTCATAACAAAATAGGCCTGCTGACAGGAATGTAGCTGTGTGCCGAGAGGTATTAACACAGCCTCGCTGCTGCTAGACTTGTATTCTTTGCAGTCATTTAGTGAATATATCTGTTGCAGTCAATATTGACATTTTCATGTCTATTAGTCGGGCGGGCAGGCAGCCAGCATTATAGCACATAGTGAAAGATGGCTGGATGTGTCAGACTGTATTTTGCTGACGCTCCTTCATCATCTCTCCAGTCTGTGGGGGGTTGTCTAGGATGGCCTTTTGGAGAAAGGACCAAGCATTCTGTTATTCCAATTGCTTGGCTGACACCATGACACACCATATGCCCCGGAGCAAAAGTAAAGTCACGGCGCCTACAAGGAGCCTCTCTGGTGTCACAGGTCTCGACAAGCAGCCGCCACCCAAGGCATCCCCACTGCAGGCACTGGAAAGGTGTTGAAGAGAGCGTGTCTCAGCACATCAGACCCCGAAGGGATCCAAGGGCAATCCACAGTACACGCAATACAAGGAGAAAAAGGAAAAGGCTGAAAAACAAACATGAGATACAAACCACTAGCTTGAATAAACTTGAGATATATTTTAGGATGGTGGTGAGGAGGCTGGATTTTCTGGATCGGTGCAAAAGTTTACAGGTGCATCTTTTTACCTGACTTTGATACATGAGCATATTCATAATTTTAATGTGCATCTTATTTTTAAAGCATGGTGATTTGTGTAATTTTTGATTTAATAGACTTATTTTCAGATTAATTATTTGGATTCATGGTTTCGTTATTTTATCAGAAGCACATGTTGATACTGTTAAAACCAATTAATGATTTAAATCGTATTCAATAATTAATGTTAAACATAAATTTCAGATGAAAAACATAAATGAAAATGAGAAATACTTCAAAAAGTAACTAAATGTAAGTGTTTAAGCTAAACAAAAATGTTTTAAACAATAATATTAATAATAATAATAATAAAGATGACCAATCATGTAAAAAAATACTTTAAAAAATAAAAGAACATTTTCAAAATATTAATAAATACTATTAAGCAATAGTTGATTTTTTTTATTTATTATACTTTTTTAATTTTTTCAAATTGTCAAGCTCCAAAAACCACAAAAATGTATTATAAAAGTATAATAAAACTATGATAAAAGTAGTCTAAACAAATCCTGCAAGTCTTCTGTAGTCATATGATGACTTTTGTATAAAGAACAGACCAGAATTTTAGACGTTCACTATTTTAACCAATATGATTTTCACTATATTCTAAGTAATTTAAAGTAATATTAGAAATCTTCCCCTCTGACATGCAATTAAATTTATTCAAACCTATTTTAATAGGACACATGCCATGCAAAAAACTTTAGCATCTAAAATCTGGTGTGACATCTAAATACAGCATTTTACAGCAGTTGAACTCTTAAGATTAAGAAGAAGTCAGATGTCAGTCTGTTCTTTATAATAAACTAACATGAGTCTTGAAGTTGTATATATGCACACTGCCATCAATTGGTAATAAATCAGCTATTTTTAATGGAACAACATAAAGGTGAAAGATAAGTCATTTATGATGAAATTTTTTTTTTTTTTTTGCATGAACCATAATGATGACCCAGATGTGTGTTCACCAATGCTGCAAAATAGTTCTTCTCAAAACCCTGGATATGTACAAAACATATTCTAGACTTCTTGAAACTGATTCAAAGTTAAAGCCAAGGGAACATTATGTAAGCCAGCATCTGTGCACTGGCTGAGTGTCATTACTAAAACTCATCGGGTGCTAATGCATGCTCTATCATGTTTGAGGCAGCCATCTGACATATGAACAATGCTAACTACAGGTGGTGCACTATGCTCACAGTTAAGGCCCTGCACAGTGAGGTTTCAGATAATTAAGAGATGCTCAGTGTGATTAAACTACTGAATGTAACTCACCAGCCGCAGTGCGGAATGAGCCTTCATGTGAGATGCAATGCCTGAGTGCCAAACCACAACATTTAGTTAAAGCTATACCGAGGAGCTGCCACGCAGTAAAACACAAAGGCATGCAGCAAACACAAAGAAGAGGATCAGAGGTCCTGGATGTAGCACCTTTTAGTGAGTTTCATAATTACAACATTCATTCAGAGTTCACTGCATTAATAAGCCTTAATAGACGACATACTCGCCATTCATTAGATCAGCAATAATTTGTGTTTTCTGTTAAGCAGAAACAGAAGTACTGGACCAGAACGTGGACTCTGGTCTTGACTAACAAGATTTCCACAGGACCTTCAGTAATCGTACTCACGGGACTAACTGGTTTGATGCTGATTTTGAATTCTTCTCACAGGAAAGAAAGATAAATGTGTATGTTACTGGCCACACACCTGACTACTGCCAAGTTATCTGCCAACAGGAGTTTTGATTAAACTGTAAGTTAAATGATTTTGTCATCATTTACTCACTTTTGCGCTTTTCCAACTCCAACTACTATTTTATTTCTTCCAGAAAACATTAAAAGGAATGCAGAATACGTGAGCTTCTGTTTTCCATGCACAGTGGATGGTGATTTATCCCGCTACGCTGTAAAAAAAAAAAAAAAAAACTAAATAAAAGTATAATGTGACTTAAAGGGGTAATTTGCAATTGGCAA
This sequence comes from Enteromius radiatus, assembly GCA_032357445.1. NCBI lineage: Eukaryota > Metazoa > Chordata > Actinopteri > Cypriniformes > Cyprinidae > Enteromius > Enteromius radiatus. The sequence continues at coordinate 18,003,664 of JAUCMS010000153.1, read as the reverse complement.
AATCAGGTTTTAATAAAAGCTGGCTGTCAATGCAGTAAAATGTGCCTTTTCCCCCTTTCTCTCTCTTTTAAATCAGTTCTCATTATAGAGAAAACTGAGAAATAAGGCTGTGGAGGAAAAAGTACACACTGTTCATTTACATATACTACCAAAAATGTACCAATACAAAGTTGGTTGAAAATCAACAAAATCACCCTTTATCTTGCTTTGTGTAACAAATAAATAATAAAACAATTATACTCGCTGAAAAATCTCTCCCAAAATCATTTGCAGTCGTGTTTGTATACAAAAGCTTTGACATTAAGCCTAAAAATCGTTATTTTTCACAGAACAAATAAAATAACAGTGCCAGAAAAACATGAGGGTGAGTAATGGTGAACTTTAACTATCTTTAGAGCTGGCAGTATTTTCTATTTATTAGAAACCTGCATTGGAAAGGCTTGGAAAAGAGCAGATTAACTGCTGGTGCTGGGCAACCCTGTTGCTAGTGTTTACTGGTATCCCAAAATACACCATTCAAATGCTGCTCAGCTAGCGTAGCGGGGTAGATTCACAAGGGTGCCTGGACGTGCCTCAAAGTTCAGTGTGCAAAAGTCCCATTTGTGCCAGGCGACATTAGCCTTTCACCCTTGATTTCTTGGAAAATTCAACAGGATAGCGGGTGCCAATTTGTTTCAAAGCAGAGGCTTTTGGCACCATTTAGTTGTCAGTAGTTTGAAAATTCTTTATTTATTAGAAATCTAGGTCACATATTTTAGTTCGTTCTGGCCTTTAGAACAAAAGAGATGGCCTCTGATGACACCCACATGGGATTACACAAATGATATTTTCAAGCATTGTGCATGATACACTTATTTCTCTATTCAGAAAGAACATGTATTTCGGGGACCACCAAGACAAATAAAAGAATGGCAAACGTTACTGTGTCAATAGTTTAACGGGTGATAAGCTTTTGTTTACTGAGGGGATCAATGGTCCCATGGTCAACTAAATGGCAACACTGATCATCATACTGCACTCAAAAGTGTGGGTTTCATTGCCACATATATACTGCCACAATTCACAAAAGAAGTTCCTCAAATGTCTAATGCTGCAGCTTGCTAATCTAATCTGCCTGCATCAACACCCAAGGACTGTAATAATAAAATCAGGGTTTATACAGTGCTTTATCCATCCAATTATGTAAATATAACAGTGTTTACACAGAATGACAAGTTTTTCTAGTGTTTTTTGAGTGCTTGTGACCAGACCCTGATAAGCTTAACATAACTTGATAAATTTGGACCAGCAATGACTATATAGAAATTTTCATTACTTTTCCAGTCATGTAGTGCTGAATAAAACCCTGTTCCCATCGGCAGCAACTTGCATTGATGGAACGACCTGAACTCAGTGACCGCTGAGGACAGGATGTGGGTGTGTCCAGCAAGTCAAAGTTAAGAAAAAATTAACTTTTGCAAACATCGAACACCTCGTTATGTAGATATTTTTTGTTTTCTATGAACCAGATATTGTGATATAAAATTATAATAAACTGCATGTGAAATTATTATTTTCAAATCTGTTATGTGGGTTGTGAGAGTATAATATAGGATTTTTTTTTGTCTTATGTTGTTTATAGGATTATACAGTCATATTTAATAAACATACATATAAACATACAGTCATATTTAATAATTCCTATCCATAAGCAACATTTATTACTGCCACTTTGTTACATTACATTTTATTTTATGTTAACATACAGTACATAACCATAAATGAAAAATAAACAATAATTAACTATACATTATATGTACCCTATAAATGCCTATTACTTTTTAATATTGCATTAATTTCCATAAGCTTTCCAGAGAAATCCCAATTTTAACACTGTCTGCCATTCCCAGTTTTTCCATTACTGTGAGAATCCTGATATAAATAAAGCCAAGCAGGTATGATCTGATGCACCAGAAGCAGTTCAGACAGAAGTTGGTGATCTAACAAAGGGGCTGTATAAACAATCAAACAAGATGGTGGAGAAAAGGGTGCCAGAACAAAGACCCTGCACTGATGTTTCACTCAGTGCTGATTTCCCAAGACATGGAGAAATCAACATTGAGGAGACATCAAAGTGCAACATCCTCCGTGCGATATGCATACATTTTGGAAGCGGCTGTGCATCAATTCATGTTCACAAACAAGTCTTGAGACTCACCACTGTGTTCTGACTCCTGGTTGGTCATGGTGGGCTCCAGGTCCACTTTGTTCTCGCATCGTCCGAGTCCCTGGATCAGCTGCTCCAGCAGTAACTCTGAATTCGCGCTCGGGTAACATCTCAAACCGTTCCCGCATCTCGGCGTGTAGACGCCGCAGAGCTCGCCCTTCTGCCGGGCGCAAACCGGACAGCAACCGCAACCCGGTTCCCTGACAATCTCGCAAGAGGTGGTGAGCTTGGGACACGCTGCCTGGCGCTCCGCGGTGCAGCTCGGGCAGCGGAACACGATCTCCCCGAGCGAGCCGTGTAGGAGCAACAAACTGCAGAGCAATGCAGGAAACATGCCGTTATCTTTAAGTCTGACAGATGTCGGGATTCTGCAGGCGACTTCAGGTGGAAAAGTAAAAGTGCGTTTGGGGACAGGTGAGGTTCGCCGGAGAGCTCTGCTGGGTCCTATTTGCTGTCATGTTACTCCGAAATGACATCACGTCAAAAGCCAAAGTCAAATATAGATAAACAAGTCGATGTGGTGCGACTCTTGGCTATTGACTATATAGATGCGCTGCTTGTTTTGGGGAAAATGTTTGTTACGGTTGCAACAACTTAGTTTAAATTGTAGGCTAGAAACAGATCCAACCTCAAAATAAAGAAATAAACAGCCACCTACATTTTTATAACAGCAAAATCAGTTTGCAATTAAAGTAGCCTAGGCTAACCTATTAACTCGACTGGGAGAGTTTTTCGCGCGAACAATAAAAATTGTATTTTAGAGCTTCTAGCACTGTCCTCTAATGTCAACTATGTTAGATACATTTTAAAACAATAATGATATTTTGTGATTTTCTTTTATATCTGACTCTGTAATAAATCAATTTGTAAATTAAAGTAGGCTGTCTATTGACTGGAAGCAATATTCTAGCTAGCAGTTTTCGGCACCGATAGGGGTTTTAACACTTTCCGCTAATGTCAAGTATGTTTTAAACAAAACATCTAATGACACTTTGTGATGTATTATTGATGACTGTGTCTGTAATAAATCGACAAATACTTTTTTATACTGATTCTACTCAATAAATAGATTGGCCTGAACCTCCTCAGGTCATCGCCTGTTTATTTAGCACATTCTGACAAATTACGATTTTTTGTTGCACAATCTTTCTTTAAAGACTCCCGAAACTTTACTTGGATGTAAAAGCAATATCTTTTTAGAAAAGGTTTATTTTGACTTTCTTTGAGGGGTTTAAACTTAAAACACACTAAGGAAAGATTCTTGTTACATTCTATTTTGATTCATGATGTTTTTACAGTAATAACAATAACAGTAATTTTGGCGGGAAAAGTTAAATGTAGTTTTTTCTCTCTAGAAATATAGATAAATGGATTTTAATCTTAATCTTATTATAATATTTTAATAAGAGAATATGTAAAATTTGCCAACTATAATGCTGGATTGTTGTGGGTGATTGTCGTAACATTGCTATGCAGTTGCTGGGTTGATTTTAGCCTTTTTAGCATGTTATGTGATTGCTGTATGGTGCTCTGGGTGGTTCGTAGGGCATTGACTGACTTACAAAGTAGACATTTCATTCATGTAAGTAGCCAGGTATGTTTATATGTGCCTGATTTCTTAAAATGTGTAAGCATTTTGCAAGATGTTACATGTGTACAACAGCACTGCACATGTGCGCAAAGTATTTTTGCGTTTAAATGTAGCTACTGTTAGAAAGTCATACACCGAAATTTATAGGCTATAGTTTGTTCAAAACCCATTTGAACCTAACCCTGGGCAATAGTATTAGCGTGCATTAGCATGCACCACTAATTAATTCTTAATAATATTTAAGCTCTTTTGCTGATGTGTGCACTTGTTAATATGTTTTGGCTGTCACTATTGTTATTTTTTTTGGACTTGGCAGTTTTTAACAGCTTCACTCAAATTTAACAGCTGTGGCTAATTTATTATTTAGTTTATTTCTTCTTTCTGCCCCCACATAAGGTATCTCTCTGTATACGGATCAAGAGCTGTGCTGTTAAACAGGCTTCTGTTACCCCATGTGTCTGCCTCTCATGGTTGCTGTAGAGACTGAATGTTGTTGATCACTGTTGATTTATGAGCACAGAAACAGCCGCTGACTGAGTAACTCTAGCCTGTAGTAACAAGCTGTCAGGCATAAGGATTCTTTGTTTAATGGATTGTCTATGATTCTATGGCTTATTCATGCCTGTGCGGCCTGTGGCTTATGAAAGAGACTTTGGAGACTTTAGGCTGAAGTCTCGATTAGCCCCGAATATACAAATCACCGTATATCATCAGGAAAAGAACACATGCAGTCAAATTTGCTTAACAAACCATTTGTCAGATGTAATGTTGAGTTTTTAGTTTGCTTTCTGATGGAAAAGAAAAGCCAATTATTTTAGACTAGTCGTACTTCAGCTCTATTGACTAGTTCATGAATTAGTTTTTATATTTATATATTCTTCCTTATTCATATTTTTTTCCCATGTGTGTTTCATTCCAAAAGATGGAATTTTTCTGATGCAACATCAGTGGATAAGTCAAAAAAACATGGGAATTCACCCTATTTTCTTCATTTGTGCATATGTTTTCTTAATGTTTCAGTCTCAAAAAATGTCTTGTCGTAACTGAATCTTTTTGCCTCCACTTTTGAGTTCAAAAGCCATATCTCAACATCCATTCAATAACCAATCAATTTTTCACACTCAGATTAAGATCCCTTGATACTTCAGTTCCATCTTACTCATTCAAAATGACTATTTTATCATACAAAACTGCGTTATAACTGTATAAGTTGTATTGACTTGAGATTAAGAAAAAAAAAATAAGTATGACATGAGAGTAAATAAATAATGAGCAAATTTTCATTTTTGGGAAAACCATTTCTTTAGGAGAAGATGGAGATATGCAAATGTAGGGAGGGAGGGGTCTCTTATTTTGAAAAAAAACAAATAAATAGCATGAACTTGAGCAGCTGCCGTATTACACAATGTCTTTCCAAGGTCACCAACGGGAATATCACAGAGTTCCCGCTGCACAGCCAACGAGCCTGGTCTATGTATAAACATCCTCTGAGTTGGTGTTCTTGTGCCACACTAAATACGACATTTATTCTCACTAAAAATAAATCTGTGTGTGTGGGAAACAGTCTCTTTTTCGTCTCAAGTGAAGTTTTCCGTAATTAGAAATTTCCTCATCCAAACATTAGGCAAAGAGATTCTGGAAGACAGCTAAGGGTTGAGCAAGCTGGCATTCAGGTGAAGGGACACCTGTTTCATGCTGGAGAGCATCAGGAAAAAACGCCTTTTACACTTTTCCACTGTTAACAAGCTTCCTGCATTTGACCCATGGGTAAATTTTGGGATTTCCAGGCGGAGGTTGAACAACTTAGCAAAGGATGAAGTTTGAGCCACCTTGGAATGGTTTGTGAGGTAACGTCTGACAAGTTGGTCCCTCAACACCATCTCTGCACTTCCTTTCTCTTAACACACCAGAATCTGGCAGGGATTTTTCCACAAGGAAGTGTATATGCGGAATCTATGGTGAATAAGCATTACGGCTTTTATTTCTCACCACCGTTAGTGCCAGCTCTTCATGTCGTGTTTTACTGCAGCTTGGGTTAGTTATTATTAGGCCCAGACGACTTTTATTCGGATTTTCGGTGTTGATTTTGAGGGAACATCAACATAATTCCCAAAAACGGTTTTAACAACGTGAAATGTGTTCAACGGATCCTAAAGTAGCACTAGCTTATTGAATTTCTTTACGCGTACAGCAGATTCAGTAGTCATCCGGCTATATACAGCATATTCCATGAGTGAAACAATAAATAATAGTGTCTGTGTCCTCATTTTTATTCTATTTTGGGAGATCTCCACAACCAACTTGCAGATTTAATTTTACACTTAATTTGTCCTCTGAAACTTTCCTCCCAGATCATGATATGTGGACATCATTCTCTCTCTGCATTCTCCATGTTTCATTAATTATCCGGCCCCCACCACACAGTAATTTGTTTGGCACTGGAGAACTGCAGCCAGTCAACTGAAAGGGTTGAACCCTCGGCTTTGCCAAGATACACAGTCTCCTCTTTGTGTCCAGATATAAATAATTGCATTGAGTGTGGAGAACTGCCTGGACATCTTCCCTTTGGGTTTCTAGGAAGACTGGTAGCAAAAAGCAGAGAGATTTATCAAGCTCACTAAAGGATTGGAGTCTGAGTGCCACCTGGAGGATTAAGGAAGGTCTGATCCGGCTCTAGAAGGTTTTGGGTTTAAAGTCATCTAATGTAGCCTGACATTTGACTTCAAGTATAAAGTCTGGTTTACATTGCAGCTTATTCTGGCCAAGAGCTTCCCATTTAACTGTATGCTGTTGTCAGGCCTATGGACTGCACTGGGATCAGTGCAGTCAACTGCTCTCTAGCTCAGAGAATTAACGAGCTAATCACTG
>JAUCMS010000153.1:17985176-17996899 GCA_032357445.1 Enteromius radiatus | reverse complement strand
ATAAAATAAAATAAAATAAAATAAAATAAAATAAAATAAAATAAAATAAAATAAAATTAAATTAAATTAAATTAAATCAAATCAAAAACATACAGGTTTTAAGTGGGAACTTGACAACTTAGAATGGAAGAATATAAGCAAACCAAGTCCTGGGGCAAGTCATTTTTAAATTATTAGTTTATATTATTATTATTATTTTTATTATTTTCATAAAATGGATTAAAAACACTTGTAAGGTTATAATGCCACTGATACCCCAAAGTTAATAAAATAAAATAAAATAAAATAAAATAAAATAAAATAAAATAAAATAAAATAAAATTACATATTTTACTTTAAAAATCATTACAGATTTATTAGAGAATAGGAAAGAAAATCAAAAATTCATTCAGTGACCTTTGTGTGGCTTGGTCTGGAGATCATCTGACTCGACTTTGAAGATTGGGCAAAATTTGTAGAAGTACTAAGGAATAAACTGCTTTTAATCAAAATGGTGGACAGGTAATAAAGCAAAATGTGTCTTAAAAACTGACTCAAGGAATCTGAGCAAACCAGAAGTGTCATTTCAGGCCAGGGCATTTGGGTTTCATTTTTATGTAATGAAAAAAGAACTAAGCACTCTTAGGACATGATGGCACTGATACTCTATTTTTTTACCCAAAATTTGCCTAATCCCAGGGTGCTCATTTATGTTCCTGGAGAACCTAATTAACTGGTTTAGGCGTGTTTGATGAACTTTGCAGTAGATCTACAGGAACAGGAATGAGCACCTAAGCACTAGAGAGATATATCCTCCATTCCTGTTGCCCAGTCCAACCACAATTCATTACAGGTTTACAGAAGAATGAAAAAAAAAAAATTTTTGGAGATTATGTGGCTTGGTCTCAAAATCATCTGACATTATTCTGGAGGAGATTGGATCAAATTTATAGGTGGTAGTGTAAAAAATTATTAAATGGCAAAAGATCTAGTCTGAACTAAACACCATGACCCAGTGAATCACAAGAAAGAGCAAAAACAAAAATACATCTGAGCCTTTTTTGGCAATTTAACAACGGTTCACAACCAGTTCGAGCCAAGATATTTTTCACAGGACAAAGCAACAACTAAAAATCTATCTAAAATATATTTTAGGAATACTTTTTTCTACCTATGCCAATTTACTTTAATTGTCATGTAGAAGTTGTGGGTGAAATCCATTTTTTAAAACCCTTATCAAGTAAATAACGATATTTAGTAGTTTAGGGACCGGTTTTCACTATTAGCTAGTTGTTTATAAGCATGCCTATTAATAATATACTCTCAAATTCTGTGTCATCTTCCTGTTTCTCAATCCAAACTGACTTATTTCTGGTTACCAAACAACATAACAGAAGCAAACAAAATATGCTGTTATTTTTGACTATATTCTACATCCCGAATCAATACCTAAACTTAACAACTTACTAACTATTAATAAGCAGCAAATTAAAAGTTTACTCAGGCAAATGTCATAGTTAATGGTTTGGTAATGGCGAAAATTGGATCTTAAAATAAAGTGTGACCTAACAAATAACTGGAAAAGTCATGGGGCCAGGGGCCTTGAATGTTGTTGTGGACAATGGCCAGCCTTGGACTCAAAAAGGTCAAGAACCACTGTGTTATAAGATTTCAGATGACCATAGTCAAAATGATTGTCCCTAATAATCAGCAAACCGTGATATATATATATATTGCATGTAAGATGAACCTTATCGGACATGAGGGTGGAGAAGGAGCGTCCAATCTCATGATAGTCCATGTTGGTCTGCGTGGGGCCCAGCAGCACAAAGATAAACCGAACCGGGACAGGGACTTCCAGAACGGACTCCAGCAGCACAGCCTCGTTGAGCCGGACAAAGGCCATCGCGGGCTTCTCTAAGAACTCCACACACCCTATAAACACATTTATTGCGGTAAAAAATCAAACCACACAAACAGGGATCCAGTGACAGAAATCAAACACAACCAAAAGCATTAATCTTTGCTTAGCTGACTGAAGCATTATTGGAAAACTCTGGTGCGATGACTCAACATCATCTCTGGACCTGAAAACAACAAACGCTGGAACGAAACGCTGCTTTGCTTACCCACTAAGACCACAGTGGCCTCGGCATCCTTGGGAATCTTCGCCAGGAGTTTCATAGATCTGGCGGCAGCGTGTCCCTCAGCTGGGACAGGGTGGAGGTTTTTCTTTTGTTGACAGAAGAACATAGTTAGTGCCATTTAAACGTCACAACATCAGCCTCAAGCTGTGGCAGAAAAGCTTTGGCAGATAGTGCATGCATAGCTGCCCTCGCTCCGATTGTTTATTGTTCCACACAACTGTTTTGCTCATGTGTTCGGGTGACAGGGTGCGAGTACGTTTTGTGAATTTTAATGAACCATTGTGCCTGTTTTGTATCACAGAGCACAAATCGAAACGTTACAGATCCAGGTGACCAAGTGGAAAAGCGAATGGTAAATCACTTTAAATCAATTTAACACAATATGTCTTCACTTTTTATATGGGCTGTTTCGAATGTGCCAACATTTTTAGCCGTGGGGAACATTCATAGTTTCATAGCTAATGTATCAAAAGTTTAACTGGAAGCACCTGTAAACTCACTATTACTCTTAATCCTGCACATGTGGCAGCTTACATGATCCAAGCATTAGCCGTGCTGCTAACCAGGCCCAGACCAAACGTGCAGATGCGTGTTCACTGCAAAAAAAAACTTATTTTCTTACTTAGTACTTTGTCTTGTTTTCCAGTGCAAATAATTGAGTTACTTTACACCTAAGCAAAATGACTGATGTTTTTTTAATATACATCTTGACCAGCATTGTTTTCTAAAAGAAATACCAAAATTAAATACATTTTTGTTTAAAGCAGGAAAAAATATCTGCCAATGGGGTAAGAAAACGTCATTTTCCAACCCAACAGGCAGCTTATTTCTTGTTTTGAGCAAAACCGTAATATCTTATGTCATTTTGCTTCTCAGATAAATGTATTTTTAATATCTGGAGTGGAAAAGACAAAATACCGAATAAGAAAATCATATTTTGCATTTTTTTCCCATGAAAACTTGTGGGATTCTTTAGAATTTATTTATAGGGTAAAATGTGTTAAATACAGTGCTACACTCTTATTGGTAGCTAAAACCATTATCAAATGAGCCAAAATATTACATAAAAAACAAACAAACAATGCAACAGAATGAGTTCTGATTCCGTGTGGGCCTGAAAATGGCTATCTTAGGTTGGTTAAAAGCTGGTTTTCCAAGCTGATGTTGAGTTTTGGTGGTCAACCTAGCTGACAAGCATCCGATCCCTTCTCAAATGATCAAAACAAACCAGCATGTCTGGCAAACCACTGTAAGCTAGTCTAAGCTATTTCTTTTCTCAGCTGTAATCCACCAACATCCACATCTCCTGTGTGCTGACCTCCAGAGCAACGCACCCTGAAGGGGGCAAGGGCTACCACAAAAATCAAAGTTGCTGTCCTCCAGGTGACTACCTCTGGTCGCAGTAAGCTTGGTGGCAATTAACTAGAAGCCTGAGTCCTTTCTACAACATGCACACAATAAGCAAGCACTCACAAATAATGTCACAAACACCTCTTTGTCATGTTCTGCCGCTTTGCTGTCGTGCATCTCCTCGTGGTCCTGGGACACCAGGGGCAGGCTGGTGTCGTGAACGTGATTGTGGTTGTGACGAAAGCCGCCCAGACTGGTTACAGAGTGGTTCCGATGGAAAAGGCCTTCTTTCTCATCATTGGGGTGACTGGACAAGAGAAAGCATTGATAAATTTAGTGAGAAATGTTTAATGTAAGAATATTAGATGCACAACAAGTCTATATATATATATACACACACACGCACACACACAATAATGAAGAAGACTGAATAAGTGGTTTATGCATGAAAAAAAAATGGATGTTAACATCTTTTTGGATGAAGAAAATAGTGATTAAGTCAATACTTTTTTTGCAACACAAACTCTTTATTCTACAAACATGAGGCATTAAAGGGGTACTTTTATGGTGTTTTGCTTGTCACAATGCTGTCATTCACCTTCATTAAACAAAAAAATAGCAGCCAGGACATTCCTTAAAACATTTACTTTTTGTTTTCAACAGAAGAATGTAAGTTAATATGGGTTATATGACAAGAGTATAAATGACAGTATTTTAATGATTTTCTTTTTGGTTGAACTATGCCTTTAATAGTAAAAATGTTATGACTTCTTTAATCTGTCAAGCTATTTGAGTCCATTTGTTCTCCTCTGTGAGACAAATATCCCTGCTCTCGTGTTTATTTAGTTCCACGGGTACAGCAATTTTCTTGCTTATCAACGTCCAAAAAGGCAATTTTCCATCTTCGCTTGCAATATTTGCAAAGCAAACACAAAACCCAACATGTCAGGATATCAGAATCCAAACTACAAAACCAAACCACATTCCCTGTTCGCTCGAAGAAACACGTGCCAAAGCAATCAGTAAAAAATGCTAAAGACAACAGAAAAGCAACATGTGGCTAGATAACATCAGGGAATATTTAAACAGAATAAGACTCTAAAAATCAACCGCAGAGGCAGTTCAATGAATTAATAAATTATTGTTTTTCATAAAAGACTAATTTCGGTTTGCTTCGGGTACTTCTATGTGTCCTGAAAAAAAAGTGAAGAATACAGAGTGGCTGCCCAGCTTTGTTAGACACGTCACCACAACCGTGTCCAGAGCTTGACATCGGCACACTCATTAAGCCTCATTTGCGATCAAGTTATGCTCCAGCCAAACTAAACACACAAAGAAAACAAAGAGACAAGGTGTGACATTGAATTGTGTTTGAAAACATTTCCAAAAACTTGAGTAACTAATGACCTAACTTAGAGCACCTTGATGTATTTTTTTCCACATTACCAAGACATATTTGTGACTAATTTGACAGGTTTTCCCATTAAAAACTGCATCTGAGATGATGTGAACGCTGTAGAGGGGTTTAATCTGGGTTTTTATTTCGTCACATTTAACTGTCCATATGTTTTATGGCCTGACAAAGCGAATCCCTCTAGCTGACCAAAAACACGCATTTCTGAGCAGTTCCAGTGTCCTTTAAATGATATAAAAGGTTTTTAAACTTTTGTTGCACTCAATGAAGAATAGAGATGCCTAAATTTGTTGTCCTTAATATTTATAGGGAAGGTGTTTGTAGGTAGTTTTAGCCTAGGAACATTTAAGCCACACCTTGAAAAATTGTAAATGCATTATACTGTTCAAAAGTCTGAAGCATTCATTTTTAGCAGCCATTACTTCAGTTTTCAAGGTCACATTATTCTTCAGAAATCATTTTAATATGTTGTTTTTATCCTCACGAAACATTTGTTGAAAACAGATATGTTGCTTGATATTTTTATGGAAAGGGTGCTGCATTTTGTAGGATTCAAAAGAATGGTATTTGTTATAATATAACAAATTAAACTTTTTTTATAGTGTCTTTAAAGTGTCTTTACAATCTCTTTTGTTTTAATGCATCCTAGTGGAATGCATTTTTCTTATTCGCAAAACAACTTTTTGGAGCTACTGTATGACTGTATTTTGCAATATTAATAGAAATGTGATTAGAAAAGTTACTGCTTCAAACTATTAATGCAGCCAGGATTTCTTTTTGCAGAGGTCATGCGATATTAATTTTGTTAGTACTCAGGTACAGTACGGTTCTGACCTCAGAGCGAGATCCAGAGGCTGAGCTGAGCTTAACAAAGAAAACACACGGCACTTGAAAATGTGTTTGTCTGAGCCATACCGAATATTGCACTTACACAGCATTAATTTTGTTAAATAAGTAAAGGGATCATTTCCCTAAAATTGAAAACGCCTGTCATTCTGACCCTGCATTATATGCATTACATGAAGAAACTAATATGTCAAATGCATGGTAATTTATATAGCCAAAAAAAATCATAAAAGAGCAACTCAGATACTCTGCTTAACATCTCCTTTTGTGCTTAATAGAGTTTAACTGGAATGAGTAAACAATGCTTTAGTAAATACCCTTTGATGTAACCAGTTTTGATGTCTCTGCAGCTGCCAATAGCAACATTAAATTAAATCCTCCAGTGGCATGAGCCTGGTGTGCTGTCATATGAAGTCTATTTGTTACGTAATCACACCACTTCATTTAGCAGGAAACCGATACAGGCAGCTGTGACAAATGACAATGACATCAAGGCCCACAGCAAAGAAGATCAATGTGAGCTTTGTTTGGAGTATTGATTTCTGACCTCCACTAACCTGTGTTTGAGCAGCAGGGCTCGCAGAACGTTGGCTCGGTCTTCGGCTCTGATCTGGTCCGAGATTATCATGGTTTCCACCAGCAAGTGGGCGATGCCAGGGAGTGTGGTTTGATCCAGATCTAGCATTATGGCACCTTAGGTAACAGAACCTCATGTTTATGATTTTGGTACATATATGACTTAAATAGTAACACTGCACCCTGCCAGCTTATATAACAGAACAATGCAAAAGAAGCCAAATAATAGGATCATATTTTCACTTTGAGTGCCACGATTCAAAAAATCTTATGATGAAGGTGGTTTATGAGGACACTGCCTATGCACTTGTAATTCAAAGGTATTAAAAACATACAAAATTTTGTGGGTTTTTTGTATAAAAAAATGCTGAAAATTTCGTCTATGACGTAGGGTCAGGTGTAGGGTTGAAGTAGTAGGCAATAATAGTAGCAATAGCACATACATTTTGTACAGTATAAAAACTATTACGCCTAAGGAGAGTCCACATAAACCACAAAAGGTATGTGTGTGTGTTTTCATTTTAACATTATAGTATATATTTTAGTTCATATTTTACATTTACAAACTATGATGGTATAGCGCAATGGAAATACTGTATTATTTGGACATGGTTATGCTAATCAATTCAAGGTTATGGTATGCTAATCAAAGTACTACGATGGTATGACCAGTATATATGGTTTCTGCTATATTATGCATACTCTTCTGACCAGAATTTAGAGCCAGAAGTACCAGTTTTATAATATTAGATTCACTGTTTTGATTCTTCTGATTTTTTGCAACTCGTAAATTCGTAAATTTAAGTTCGTAAATAATTTGAAGCTGTTTTTTGCACTTTGCATTTTTTATTATTTGGTTATCTTATCAAATAAAAGAAGAAAATAATCAAAGTAGCTTGCATTTATAAAGTATTTGGTCCCACTTTATATTACAGTAAGTGTCCATAATACATGTGTGCTTCCATAGTAACTAGATGTGTATGTAGTATGTAAGCACAGTGTAAGTGCACATAGTATCTACAGCTGTAATATTTTCTGTAACTTCACACATGTAACTATGTCCTTTTACACATTTGTACTCACACCATTCTGAGGGGTGTTACATGTGTGAACTTAAATGTATCTACCGGGACATGTAGATACTATGTACTGGTGTGTACTTACACTGTGGTTACATACTACATACACATCTAGTTACTATGGAAGCACACAGGTGTTAGGGACACTTAATATAAAGTGGGACCAAGTAAGCTGTGCACCATTTTCTAATGTTCAACAAAAACAATTATCATGAGATATACTGTTGACATGATATCAAATTACTCAATTTCTTCTACATGACCACAGCACTTTTTTGTTGTAGTTTTTGCAAAAACTTATGTCAGTCTATCACTATCGTCCATGAAAGATGCTTTTGTCAGGGTTGTCATTTATGGTTCCACAACCACGGAAACTGAAACTTACCAAAACCCTTTTGATTGATTTTTTGACATGATATTTTGAAACCAATGCACTGTTTACCTTGTTACCGTCAGATTGAAAACCATTAGCTTTTCATAGTCAAAAAAGTGGATATGCCCAAGAGGGTTTAATCCATTTAACTAATTCAAGTGTCAAGTTGAATTGTGTCAATCATACGGCACTGGTTTGTTAGGACTGGAGCAGGATCACAGGCTCTGAGTGGGCTGGCAGAGCGTCAGACTCTTACCATGTGTGATGGTCCTGCGGAGCTCCAGCAGGCTACGGAAGGACAGCGAGGCCACATGCGGTTTACCCCAGCGATCCGTCTCCTCCTCCACATCTTCCTCAAACTTGATCCAACGAGCCGTCTCTTTCCAGCGCATCTCCTGGTTCTTATCCACTATCAGCTCATTGAGCTCCACAAACACCTACAGAGAACACGGTGTCAAACGCACATCATAAAGCACTTTTAATGAATCGCAACCAAAGTTACTTCAAGGCAATTCAGTTCACTTGGCGGCCATCTTGGAAATGCTCGCCCGGGAGCTAATTTCTAGGAAATAGGCAAACAAGTAGAGCTCTGGTTGGAAAGGGAGCAAGATGGAAATATTTTGCAAACAAAGTCTGACAGCGATATCATAAATCGTCTTTCGTTCTTGTATTTTTCATTATAAAGTAAAAACACAGGTGATAAATCTATCAAAATGACTAAAAACCTTTCAAGACAGACCTACCGTGAGCTCCGAGGTTGTTATGTGATGATTTACGCTTCTGCTAAAGCCACAAGTCAGTGAGATTTCAGTCAATTTCAGTTTCATAAAACTAACGTTTTGTGAGGGTTTCATTACCGAACTCTCTCTAAGAAAGAAACCGAATGTGTGTCGGTATCAGGTCCGTGCATTTAGTCTTAAAGAGACAGCAGCCTACAAATACCTACTTCTGTCTGGTCTGCTAATCGAACAGCACCACAGTTTTAACAAAGATTAATCTATATTTAACGTATGCAGTAGGCACTATCGTGCTGTTTTACACTTAATTATTACATTTCTGCACCTGAATACGCTGTTCATCTATGCTTGTTATTTGTGCAATTGTTCTTGTTGTATTACTGACTTTAGTAGTTCAGCTAGTAGTTTCTGCTGGAGTATAGAACTCTTTAAAGTAAACTTTCTTGTAATAAAAGAATTTTTTTTTTTTTGCTGATCAGAAAAATGTGTAGTGTCAGCCGTTGCACCACTAACTGAAAGTAAATCATTTTATATTGTCATGAATATTCTAATATGATTATGTATTTTACAATGGGAGAGTAATTTATTGTTTTTTTCTTCCAAATAGCTTTTACTTTGAATCCCAGATTGCATGTTGATTCATCTCTGCTGACCCTTGAAGAATAATTTACTGAAGGAACTGTTAAAATAAAATAAAAAATACCCAAAGTGCGCATTTAGAGTGTGCATTTACTCTTGTGCTCTATGCAGGACTTTTGAACTCCACCGAGGCAACTGATTCTCCTCCGCTGGTTGATTCAGATATTAAATCAGCAGATGGCTAGCAGAGACTGCAGTGATGACTGACTAAGAGCCTTATGTAATTAATCCAGATGATTTACAGACACTGCTTTCAGCCATTTATTGAAGCACACTGGATGAAAGGGATCAATAGATATCAGCAGAGGAAAGATCACTGCATCAAGGGTCTCTCCTGCTCCTTCACATTGATTATCTCTATTAACACCACCTCATTATCAGTATCAATGTCAGTGTGGAGAAAACAAAGACTTTACTTCAATCTTGCTCTTGAGAAGCAAGACCGAATCTCAAAATCAATACAGGTTTTTGGCTAGTTTTTCCGTGTTTACTTTATAATTGTGAGAGTCTGCCATGCTATTATGTGAATAATTTTTCCACACCGTTTTGTTATTGATATATCTTCTCATTTTAAAACAGAACAAACTGTTTGGTCAGTGTACTTTAGATGAGCAAAAATAAGTTTTTATGTGGAGCAAACTGTACGTCTGGCTGTTTGAAACTAGGTCTCATTTTTCTTTTCTCTGTGTGGTTAAGAAACTCAGCACTCACCTCATGAGTTTTCTTGTCCATCCTCTTCCTCCTCTTCAGGCTGGACAGAGGAGGTGAGCTATTGCTGGTTCGTGGTACTTGACAGCGTGATGATTTCTTGACGAGGTGACGTCTAACCCCAGGATTGTCCTCAAAACGGTGACCTTAAAGTGAAAGTAAAAAGAAAAGGTTAGTCAAATAAATAGAACGAATTTCACATGGTCAAAAAAAATAACTATTTGCCTTAAAATATAATGCATAAACATAGATTTTCTTTACAGTGTAAACATTCATAGCAGGGCTATTATCATTAACTAGAACTAATATAAAATTTAAAACTATTATTAAAACATTTTTGTTCAGCTCAAATAAAATAAAACAAACTAAATGAAAATTAGTAATGCTGCTTCAAAATAAAATGCTAATTAGAAGTAAATCAAAACTAAAACTGAACTAAAAATAGTAATAGTAATGAATACAACTACAAAGGCACAAAACAAAATGGTTATACTGTAAATTAAACTAAAACAAAAATTAAACCTGAAATAATAGCTAATTCAAATTATTTATATCCCATCATTGAGATATTATGTATAATCTGGTAATAAATATAAAGTGTTGAACATTCTATGGGCGCAGAGATGGGAATGTTTATTATGTAAAATGTTTACAGCTGCTTTTTAATCATTTAATAGTGCTCTTTGTCAAAATGTACTACTGAACAGACCTATAAGTTTCGGAACAGTTAAAAAAAAAAAATATATATATATTAAATACAAAACCTCACAAATT
The DNA here is from genome assembly GCA_032357445.1 of Enteromius radiatus. NCBI lineage: Eukaryota > Metazoa > Chordata > Actinopteri > Cypriniformes > Cyprinidae > Enteromius > Enteromius radiatus. The sequence goes on along the minus strand of JAUCMS010000153.1, from coordinate 17,986,277 downwards.
TGGATTCTATTTACAAAAAGCTCTGCCAGATCCATGTCTGGAAAAAGAGCTTTTAGAAGACATAACATTAAGAACTGTTAAACATTACAGAACATTAAGAACTTGCATAAAGACGAAGAGAGTTAAAAAAAAAAAATCCCACATGCCATATTTGTCAGTCGATGGGGAAACAAATGGCCATAGGACCAATTTATACAGAAGTACATGGTAAATCCAAGGGTTCACATAGCTTTTACTCAACTGTAGCAATGAAATTGCATACATTTGTGTGATTGAGAATAAAAGTGCCTAGAAAAGCAAGAGAATCAGAGTCCTTCTCAGCTGAGCGCAACTAAGAGGCGTATTTTGGATGCTAGGCCTTTCCAAAGAAATTGCTGTGGTTTAATATTGTATCATTTTAACCCACAAACCGAGGTTTTTATTGAATTTGGGATAATTGAAGGGGTGTATTATGAGAAACCCTCTCTCTCCAGCTGTTCTGAGTGCCAAGTAAAAGGCCGGGGCTCTCCAAGGGTTGAGGCCTGCCAGGACGCCCAAGGCCTCAGCTGGTTTGTGTTGTCCCAGTAGCCTGGGGATGTACGATAAACAAACTATATTTTTTATTCTTTCTCTCCTAGAGTTGCTCATGCCTCTAACCCCACACTGGTGCTGGGCCTTTTCCCAGGGGTACAGCACTAACAATATGGCGGTTGTGCCTTTTGTCTGTACTCTGGTTGTGCTTTTCATGGCAAGAGAGCAAAAATCCTAGAGGAGGGCAAAACAGCCAAGTTTTCATCAAAACACCACAGGACGAAACCAACACAGGCCGCAAATGTGTGTTTGACGCACAAAAGTGCTGATTTTAAATCTCAATTCAAGCATTTGATCTGTCCTCTCCTATTTTGTTAGCGTTAGCTATTGAACATACTGTCAAAATGGTTAAATGACAAGGACCACACTGGATAAAATAAAAACCTTGAATACAATTTTATATATATATTAGGGGTGTCCTCGAATAGTTGACGATTCGATGCTTCGATTCGATGAGCTTGATTCGACCCCCGATCTCACAGTCGAATATTCGCGGGTTGTTATGATCATACCATTTGGCTATATGGGGGT
>JAUCMS010000153.1:17957251-17978029 GCA_032357445.1 Enteromius radiatus | reverse complement strand
TGATTTCACAGAAGTGTGATTGACTTGGAGTTACATTGTGTTGTTTAAGTGTTCCCTTTATTTTTTTGAGCAGTGTAAAAACAACGGGAAGCATTTTGGTGCATGGCGCAGATCCAGTGATCCTGACCACATCTGAGCATCTTGAAGGCTTGTTTACAACTGTGGGAAAGGGAGGAGAGGGCATGCCGAGTGCTGACCACGACCAGCCAATGATCCTGCTGCTCTGCTTTCCACCAAAACACATTTATGAGTATGGACACGAATACCCCAGCGCCCCCAAACTTACTAGAGAGCTTGCCAATGCAGACCTCTAAGTCAACTAAACAAACGCTCCATGTCATCACTCCCCTCCTCTGGAGTGACTGTTTAATGAGCATTTGGAGGGGCCACGAGCTTCGGCTTGTCAAGATCAAGTTAAACCGTCGGCCTGAGACTCGTTCGTTGGTGTGGCTCCACATGAAATCAAACACGCCTATCTAATTTTGTTTGAGTTACTGCACTGATTTCAATTAAGATCGAATGGCCGCAACAACATGCAAGTTGTCTGTTTTAATCCTTCTTTTAATCATCACTGCTATGAACGCTGAAAACTCAAATCGGAAAGTGCACTGATTTTTGAGACATAGGACAAAATGCTACAGTGCTAATAAAATAAACAAATAAAGGGGGAAATAAGTACTTTCTTAATTAAAGGGTTAGTTCACCCAAAAATTCTGTCATTAATTACTCACCCTCAAGTCGTTCCAAACCCATAATACCTTAAATTAAGTTATTTTTGATGATATCAGAGAGCCATCTGACCCTCCATAGACAGCAATACCACAGAAATTATCCCAGATCCAGAAACTTCGGTAAAACAGTCCATGTGACATCAGTGGCTCAACTTAAATTTTACGACGCTAGGAGAATACTTTTTTGTGCAATAAAAAAAAAAACAACATAATTTACTCGACCTTTTTGTACTTTGTTGTTTTCCTGAAGGCCCCCATTATCGTCGGCTGCACACTGGCGGTGGACCTAGATGTTGTTGGTCCTGCATCGGGAGGCGTTGAAACTGTTGCACTGAGTGAACTCGGGTCCATCTTCGCAGTAGTGAGTGGATGGTGGTTTCGTATATGCAACCTTAGGTTCGAGGTATTTCCATCTCTCGCGGTCACCTTTTTGTTGCACAATTTGCAAATTGCCTCGTATGTATTTACCGCCTCTCCCTTCTCGTTTGGTCCAAACCTGAAATATTGCCAAACTGCTGAAGTTGTGTTCTTTTTTGAGACCAGGTCACTCGCCATCTTTCCCCACCTCTCTCTTTCTCCTCCATGCTGTAACATGATGACAACCACCCATACGCATTCTTAGGCATTAAATAAATTATATTTAATATTTAATCCTTGTCTTGTATATAAGTGCATTGACGGTATAACGGTACTGATACCGTTGCTATTTTTAGATCCCACGGTATACCATATTACCGTATTACCACACAAGCCTACTACATAAGTGTTCGCCTTCCACTAGGCATAAACAACTGCAGATTACGTACATGCGCTTGCTTTCCCCCGGATGTCAACCAAGCTGATTACGTCGAATACGTTAAAGCTTGCATACGCATACATTGTGATACTCTAAAATGGCAGTAGACGTAAGTCACAGGAGAAGATTGTTTGAGTATATGATGTTATTTTTGTTTTCTTTGCACAAAAAAAATATTCTCCTAGCGTCGCAAAACTGATATTAGTATTTTAATTTTGAGGAAATATGAAATTGTGCATAAGATTATCAGTGATCAAAAAAAAAAAAAAACTGGTAAAAATGATGAGATGTTTTGTCTTATATCTCAAATATTAGTGTCCTGATATTTTTTCACATCTTCTCCAGAATTGATGTTTTGCTTACTTTTCATGTCATCCAAATCAGCGCTGGCTAACATCTGAGCCTCGGCCTCATCTGTAGGTACTTTCTGGTACACTGCAGTCTCTATGGCTGTCATGCTGCCTATACATATGCGTTCTCGTAGGTCGTAGCTAGTCCGCTGGGCTCCAGCCAGCCGGTGCACGGGCTTCCTGCGAAACCAGCCTCGTGTTGTCATGCTGGCAGGTTCTGGAGAAGGGTTGAACCTGTAAAAAGAGACCTACAATTGAGTATTGCCTCAAAAACTCTTTTAATTAAACTTTATTTTTTTTTTTTTTTAAATGTAGAAGGATTGAAAAAGTGTTTTCTTGTAAAAGATATCCCAATGGACATTTACAACTGAATGTACAAATTATAAAAAAAAGCTAATTATTAAACTAACTGCATCTCATGTCAAACTGAGCTTAAAATGTAATATGATTAACATATCAGTTTAACAAATTAAACATCACTGCATCATAAATTCAACTTAATGCTCGCCATAGTCCCAATTATGTTCTATTTAATAATAGCACTAATCATTTATTTACAATTAATTAGCTAAAAAAGCTCAATTTCGTCTGCACATTATTGGTTTTCATGTTTTCAACACCATAAAAAATAGATTAAAAAATAATGAAGGTAGATTAAACTGTATCACATCATGTTGGTGCACTTTCATTAATTTAATTAATGTCAGAGACCCAGACATATATACAGTCATGGGGCCCAGAATTTAAAGCAACAGCCCTGCAAAAAATAAATATGAGTTAAATAAGGCAGGCAATGCTATTGCTAGTATAATGATGGTTTATTTGTACATTTACCTTAACCGAATATGCATATAAGTATATATGTTGTAAGAAGCCAGTTAGCCAGCAGAGGGCAATCAAATACAACTTTTCCGGTTCACTTTATTTTTTTTTTCAATGTCATGGATGAACATTTACTGAGGAATGTACTATTCTATGTAAAAGGGAGGTCAAACTGACAGTTTTCATCTGAGATTTGGAGCCAAACAGTGAAATTAGGAGGACTGATAGGTCTATTAGTAAAATGTATTGACTTTGTTTCATTAAAAGCAAATGGTGGTTTTTGTGCGTGTGTGTGTGTTGTGCATAATTAATCAAAATATATTAGCTTGCTCATAATTATTATATCTGATCCTGAAGAAATATGATCATACTTTCTTCTTCAATCATCCCATTTAACCCTCTGGGGTTTGAGGTGATTTTGGGGACCCTGAGATGTTTTAACATGCCCTGACATTTGTGCTTATTTCAGCTACTTATTATATAGTATTGGCCAACATGTATTTTTTATTTATTTTTTTGTATTCAGCACAATCTGTTCTACAATACTATGGTGAGAAAGATGGATGTACATGCTTGCATTTTTTAGAAAAAAATTTTTATGAGTGTTTAGTAAGTTTTGGAGAAAACGTTGAGCTGAAATAAGGTATAAGAGGATTTAGGTCTTCAAGGTTCATATTGATCCTCACTTATTAGCCAAATACCTGTTGGAAACCTCTTCCTCCTGTCCTCCATCTGGTCGTTCTTGTGTTTTCTCTCGCTCCTCCATTCCGGCGGGGCTGTATGGGGTCTCCTCACTGCTCTGGGGTCTCTCACTCTCCGTGTGGAAGCTGGTGAGAGGGAGATCGGCTGCCAGATCCTCCTCACTTCCCAAACTGAGCTGTGAGATCACAACACCTGTCAGCATCTCTCCATTATCCCATCCCATCTCTCACACAGTTCCCATCCCATATCTAGCAGTGCAGAAAGAAACTGTACTGTATACAGCATGCAATTTGTAATAGCATGTGAATTTAAATGCAATGAGCAGTAATGTTCTACACTATAGAATACTATTAACAATAAGTTGCATGCTTAATTTAGTAAGTGCTAATTGTTATTATGGTTATTATTAAGCACTGCATTTTACGCATGTTCATTTTGTATTCTGTTTTAGTTCATTTTAGATCATTTTAAAAGTTTGCCTTGCCTTGCTAAAGTTTTAGAATAATTCTGAAATATTTATCTAAACCTTTTCCTCTAAATTATTTCTTGTTAGCCATTATGTATATTAAAATTAAAAAAAAAATTTATGTAAAATATGTACTACATATAGATTAAAATTAAGTTCATACATATATATATATATATATTTATTTTTTACTAATTGGATCAATAGATTATCAAAATTGTTAGTTGCATATCTATAATAACATATTGATAGTCCAATCACGAGTCAAGAACGAGACTTAAAATTAAAAACTGCACTCAATATTATTTCTATTTCCTATTTCACACTTGAAATTGAAAGTATAATGGAGTGCATTGCATCATATATCACACAGCAGTAAATCATTCAGGTATTTCATTACTAAAAAGTCATACATATATATTGCATTCTGCAAAATTAGTAGCATGGTAAAATATTCCACTTCAAGTTACCTGTGGCTGCTCTTCAGATGGCTCAGTGGGCGTTGCTGCTTGGCACTGTCCCTCAGTCTCAGACTCCGCCTCCTCCTCATCCACCTCATGAATAGTGGGCGTGACATCTGACGGGGGCATGGACGTCTTCTTTTTCTTCCTCTTTTTCTTTCGCCGGCGGTCCATACTAAGCACCCTCTTGCGGAAACGCTGCGGGGGGAGGTGGGTGGACAGGGGGTGGTGGGTGTGGTGGAAAGTATGCCGGTGATCTGTGAGTAAAGACAGAGACATAGAGAGTAAAATCCTGCTCACTTAACCAACTATAACTATAGCTATAATAACTATAATGTTTTAATAATCAATAATTAGAACAGGGAAGTCCACTTTTTTACAAATATAAAGATCATGACACATTAACTACATCCTTGGAATCACTCCCGAAACATATTTTTCTGGCTTTTGAACAATGAAAACATTAATAGCCAATCAGAATCCACTTGAATTTCATGTCTGTGTGAATTAAACATTCACTGTATATATATATATATATATATATATATATATATATTGTTAGCTCACATTGCTATATTTGTGGTGAACAATTCATCCATGCAAGCGTCCTCCCAGTGGACTTTGTTGTGTTTGCCATGTCCACCACTGGTTCTAAGCGAATAAAATCATCCTGCAAAGTTATATATTTGAAAGGGCACCGTGTATAATATTATTGTTTGTATTGGTCTGAATTAAAAGTGCAAATTCAATCTAGCCACTAGATGCTGCTATAGTAGCGGTAAAATAGCTGTACACTGTCACAAATGTTGTTTTATCAGGCATTACAGGCATGATGAAGGGTTTGAAAAAAAATAAATCGTAGAGCAAATTGGATGTAAAAATACATCCAAATTATAGGACAATGAAACTGTTTTATGACCTGGCATGCATGTCAACTTTTTGTTGGGGTCTCCCAAAACCAAAATGAACCTTTTATTACCATAATAGGGGCACTTTAAAAAGTCACAGATACAGTGATAAGTCTGCCATAGATATATCCCCTCCAGTGATAGCATTACTGCTCTCACTCAAACATCTGTTTCCAGAGATCTGCTATTTCACAGACTTAATTCTGGCATGTTGTTTTCGAAATGTAAAATCCTTTATACACTATATTTATACATTTATATACCATTTATTCATCATATCAGAAGGGTGAAGAATCATATGACAATGAAGACTAGATTATTGATGCCAAAAATGCAGGTTTGTATCACATACATTAATTCGATTTTAAATTATATGAAAATAAAATTTTAAAAAAGTTATTTTAATTGTAATAACATTTGACAATATTAAATTTGTGCTAACATTTATTTAATGACTTTCAAGCTGACTGTATGAGTAGTTCTATAATGTGTGATTTGTCCTGCTGCAGCTCTGTGTTCAGACTGCCTCTCGGCTCCGCTGTGAATGAATCACAGGCTAGTTTACACCTCCCACTACTGTCGCCACATGTAGATGAAAATGTGGGCCTTGGTTTATCAGGGTCCAAAAAGCGACTGGCACAGACGCAGCCCCACAGGAGGCCAGGGAATGTGAGAGAGCCATTAAAAGTCCCATTTTTAATTCTGAGGCACCTTCTAGAATTACACATCTGAGCATGGAATTTTCTAGCAACCTGATGCTTTGAAAACATTTTAAAGTTTTTTTTTTTGTCAAAGCTGATAGAGGGTGATCTGCCCTGTGACGAACAGGTTTGACTCAACTACACTCAGATTCAAAGAAACTGTAGTGTGAAAATTTATATCAGATCAATGCAAATTTAATCTAAATACTTTTTAGAAGCGCTTGTGGAGCTATAAATGTTTTTATGGCAGAACAGTCAAAACGCATTGATTATTTTTTAAAGTATGAATGCTAATGTGTCCTCTACCATCTATTGTACTGTCAATAATCAGTTTAGTTCAAATTATTGGGTGAAAAACAACCATCTTATTGGAAAAAGGACAGGCAAAATTGAAATGTTGGTGGTAAAGTGCTATTTTAGTATTATATATTATGATACTAAAAAATAACACTCAAATACATTACAAAATAGTATTTTTATTACTTTTAGTACAGTAATTTTAGTACTTTAACCTAAACATATTTCAGTTAATTGGCTTTTCTGACCATTATTATTATTATTAATAATAAATAAAATTGAATTAAAAATGCTATTATAATAGTACGATAATCAATGTTAATATATTATTATTAATAATAATAATAATAAATGTCTTTGTTGTTATTAAATAAAATCAAATATGCTTAATAATAATATCCACATGAATACGTTATGTTATTAGTATTATTAATAATAATGTCAATTTAAACAAAAAATAATACAAAAGAATTAAAACCAATATTATTATTATTAATAATACTAATACTAATAACAATTAATAATACTAAGAATAATGTCAATATAAATATCAATTGCAATAATAATAACAATAATAACAATTGCAATAATAATAATAATGATTATAATAATTACTATTATTATTATTTCTAATCAAAGTCTTGAATGACCACTAAATTTGCAATCCTAAACAGATGTCAAACCTTTTCTAATTTCAAAATTACAAAATGATTATCTACTCAGGAATTACTAATAGTTGAGTGCACATATAATCGTGGTGCGTTAAACTCACACTCAAAGTCTTTCTCATTGTAGCTGCGGCCCATTTTGTCTGCTCCATTGACGGCAGACTCAGTGATGATGTCCCCAAACCTCTCCACAGACAAGGCCTTCTCCCATTCCTCATCTTCTTGTCCTGCTGTGGAGCCCTTTTCTTCTTCTGACAAAACCTGCAGCAGACGAGATGATTTGAAACCACACAGTAAGTGCCAAACAGATGTTCCATATGCTATAACACAATTAAGGAAATAAACTTGAGGCCAAATGATTCCTTATGGCATGCTCTAGAGAGTTGGAGCAGCTACGGCCAGATGTTTCATGTTCTCTCAGCTTGAACCACAACCACACGTCCATTAATGCTTACCCAGTGCGCCACAGTTCTGGATGGGTCAACCATGTGTCACTATTCATAGTCCACTGAAGAACAGAGCACTGAGAAACATCATAAATATTCAAGGTGTTTTTTTTTTTTTCTATCACAGGTTACACTAACTTTTATTGCTGCTGCTGTTGCTGCTACTACTACTACTGCTTATAATAATAATAATGGGAGGCATCTAACATTTGGCTGGTGAGCACCAGGCTTTGAAAAGCGAGTGTGGGATAAAGCATGCAGACGGGCTACAAGGCTCGCAGATCAGTCAGAGTAAATGTCAGCATGTCAGCAGGAAGCCGTCAGCTGCATTCAACAGCACCTCTGTCCTGTCGAACGAGCAACAAGACGCAGAGAGGCCAACTGAACACAGCAAGCATAAAAGACAACAAATTATTTACCCCTGAGGCATTTAAACAAACAGATTTTTTTTTTTCAAATACCCACATTTGCTTTGATTCTTCAGCAAAATAATCTAATTGCACATGGGCGATCGTTGGGGCGTCTGCATAATTAAGTAGAGCAGATGGGGCAAAGTCGGCAAAACCGAAGAGCGATGGACGAACGAGGCACTAATTAAAGGAAACCAAGTCTTTTTTGTTGATTGTGTCCCTCGGCTTTGCGTAATTTAACGAGAACAACATTTCATTAAGCGCTCGGTGTCTGCACGCTGTGTGCCGCTCTTTTATCACCGCTGAAGTGCTGACTTTAATGAAGACACCGACCTGTGAAGTCAAATGATAAACGGCTTGCTCTCACAATAACGGGAGACTTGGAAATGAGCCAGTGCAGGAAACAGACAGAGAGGATGCTGGGAAAGGCCACTCTGCTGCATCACACCTCATCTCTGCTCTTTCATGTCCACTTTTCAAACCTCGCAAATGTCTTTCGAGCAGAGCTTGGTTGAGAATCTGTTTCTGTGTGTGTGCATGTGTTCTGTTATGAGCATGCAGTGTAACATTATCCCTTTTCTCTAGCTCTCTGTTTGGTCTTTGTTTCTCTTGTATAATTACCCCTTTTTAATTACCATAATGTAACAAAAGAACAAAACAAACAAACAACGAGGGGCTTTTTAGAATATTACTTTTTGAACAGCATTTCCCATCGTTTCTGTGCTCATTGAAATTGAGGGGCCCAAACAGCATTTGCTCTTGCAGTTCTCTAATTGTGTAAATGTTAATGGCTTGAGCGAGACTACGTGCAAGTGCTCCCAATAAAGGTTACAGATTGCAGCTCTCTTTATTCCAACTGCGAGATGAACAGAATGACAATGGGAATTCACTGAGGGCTGACAAATGTGTTTGCCTACTGCTAGCAAAGCGCTCTGGGTAAACAGAAGATAGAGTTACATACGTCACAGGTGGCTGCCCACTCTGCCGAGAAGGACGTCACAATGCCTGCATTTCAGTAGTCCATTCAAATAGTGAATTTTATCAAATAATGTGTTTTATGCCTCCTTTTTTTTGAAAACGCCACTATCCTGAAACATATATTAGTCGACAATTTGAGATTACAGTCTGTACTGAATGTGATTCAATTCAAATGGATTCTTCAAATCAGATTCTTTATAATTTATGAGACTCAAGACAATAAAAGACCACAATCCGTACACGTTCACAATCAAGATTCATTTTATTTCACAATTTGCATCAATGAGTGATTTTACAAAATAAAATAATTATTTATAATTATGTCATCTTTTGATGCCCCTTATTCAAATTCAAGTTACAAGTAATTAAACTTTAGCCATCACACTTTAATACTTGATTACATGAGTAGTAGATTTTGAGTTCTTCCTCATATAAAGCTGTATAAAATTCTTAAAATAAAATAAAAATATGAAGCGAGTTTGAGTGAAGCAAAGTTCTTCTGTCCTCCTGCTGACCTGTCCTCTTCATTCAAACTGTTAAAGGAGTCTGCAAGAGGCTGAATGATATAGTTGCAGTTATTCATTGTTCTGTATTTATAAGTGTGTGTGTGTATATAAATATATACTGTGCTCCAAATGTCTGGAAATGCCATAGAAAATTGGGGTTTTGGACCTTTTTAATTTGTGATAATTTTGCACTGATATGGGACAACACAAACTACGAAAACATATGTTATTATATAAACAGCTTACACCTAAAATTTTGATTCATCAAAATATCCATTATCAGCCGTTACATCTCTGCATAATCTGAGCATCAAAGTTGTCAGTTTATTCAAACATTGACTTGATATATTACTCCAAGTCTCCCGAAGGATTGCCCAAAGATGATTCACACTGACTGGACACTTCTTACAGACATCACGGTCCAGTTCCTCCAATAGTAGCTCAACTTTGACATGTATATATTGCCATTATTATGTAATCACAATGAAAATTATTATTGCTGGTCTTCAATGATAATTTCAAGTTACTTTAATGTACAGTATTTGCACCAAAACCTGATAATGACTTATGCTGATATCATCCAAAACCACAATTTGCCAGGAGTGTTTCCAATTTTTGGAGGGCAGTGTATATATATATATATATAAAAAAATATTATATATATATATATATATATATATATATATATATGTCACAGCTTCTAAAAAATAAATCATACTCACGCCGTGATTTAGCTCGGGGATTTTCATTTTGTGGTTGTGCATTCTGTTGGATCAGAAAACATTGTATAGACAGATTTTTTTGAAGAAAAAAAAAAAAAAAAAAAAAAACAACAGGAAATTGTTTTGCCAAGTGTCATATTAATTTCCCAATTCCCAATTGGTCACATATCTATATACTTACATTAACATCTATATACTAATTTGTATAACATTTATCTTTCTGGATACCTCTATCTGCAGCCAATGACAAATTCTGTGCAGAGATTCAAGATTATTCACGTCATTTTGACTTTATTCTCTGAAGTCTTAGGTTTTTATTTGTTTTGTTTTTTTGGTGGCATTAACGCCGTCGTAAATTAAAAAGTCTTCAAAAAAGTTATTATTAAGTCATTTACCAGTCTCCTGTCACCTGTGCGCTTAACTGATGTATTTTTAGTTCTGAAATCAGTACACAAAAGCAATATCATGTTCATCATCATCATTGTGTTTATCTTCATCTTGTACCGACATGCACGGTATTAAGTTTATTATATTATAAGTTTAGTATATTAAGTTTTTCTGATGCAAGCAGGAGTAATAACAACCCCAAGGCTAGAAAAAAGAAATTATGTTTATAAACAAATTTCGGGAGAAGCACGTACAAATGATTATCAAGGCTGATGCCTCGTTCCCCAATCAGCAGATTATCTTATTACCCTATCAGAGCTAAGAGGTTTTCCTTTAAACAGAGCACTCCCATTCTCTGGTCTCTCATTCTTTGAATCTAACCTTCTGAAAAATATCGGAATCAGATTTCTCTTCCAGAGACTACAACCACAAGGACCCCGTTCCTCCAACCGCACCCACCTCCAAACAAGCCGCAGCCCCGCAAGCTAGTGCGCCTTCCTCTCTCCCACTATCCCGGACACCTCCGATCTTGCTCTCCTCCACCATCAATACAACCACAACCAGCCTCATCCTACACCTCAGCCAGATCATCTGATCTCACCACCGAGAAATGGAATATGCCCGCCTTCCATCACACGTTAGCCACAACACTGTCTACGGAACTACTGTCAGTCCTGGGGCATCAAAACCTCGCCATGCATATAATTCCGCAAGACCGTCCCAACATATCCCAGTTAAAGAAAATATGATTGCTGACACCCTTTCTTGCTGTCTTTTTCAGAAATTCAGGATGCTGGCCCCAGAAGCAGAGCCCCAGCCGACCCTGGTTCCTCCCTATTCTCAACTGGTATTCCCATAAACCACCCCCTAAGACCCCTCCTTGAAGCACCCCTGAACTCAATCCTTCAAGCTGTTTCCTCCAGAACCCTTCAGTCTTACCTCACCTCCTGGAGATCATTCACTGCATTCCACCTTAGTTACAACCTCCACCTCCCCGATTTCTCCTTACGTTCATCACCTCCTTCATTTCAAATTTCACATTGTACAAAAATCTCCAAACCAGCTTTATCAAGGGGTACTTAAGTAGAGCCCAATATTTTCACAAGCTCCTTTTTGGCTCTGCTTCGACTGCTATTTCAAACGCCCAGACCATCTTGCTACTAAAAGGCATCCAGAGAGCAAATCATCCCCACCCGACCCAAGGCTACGCCAAACCCTCAAAATTTTAACCATTTGCATCTCTACCCTCCACAGAGGTTTCGTTTCGTTCACCCTAGCCTTCTTCGGGTTCCTCAGATGCTCAGAAATCACTGTCAATTCCAACTTCAACCCAAAAATCCACCCCACTATCTCCAACCTATCCATCCTCAATGATGAAACCCTGGCTTTCTCAATTTATCAAAGCAAGAAAAACCAGTTCAAGAAAGGCCACCACATATACATTTTAAACCCTATCAAACCCTGCGGGCTTTTCTCCTCTACAGGGGCTCCCAACTCGCATCCCCTTTCGACCCTCTGTTCACTAACAATTCTAATTGGCCAGCATCACAATTCTGGTTCCAAAAACACCTCAAGACTGTCCTCCACCTCTCAGGCATCCCCCTCAGAAATGTCTCTACTCACTAGGAGCAGCCACCTCAGCAGCCGAGAAAGGCCTGTCCCAAACCCAGATCCAAACCCTCCTAGCTCTGTCCAACCCTAAAATCAACTAGGGAAATAAAAGTATATCTTGTAGTTTTGTACCCTATTGACCTGTGGTGCCTCACCATGAATTTCAAATTTATGAGAATTTGTTGATCAGCACAAAACCACAATTACGACAGTATAACAATGAAACATGCCAGTGATTGTTTGAGTTTTAGCTGATAATACTGCTGCTACTCACCCGAACTGCTTTGCTCTGTATCTTATAAGGAAACAATCTTTTGCTTTCATTTAGACTCATTAAACTTCCCTCTCTGATTTTCCTCTACATTTAATGTCAACTTTGTTGGAGCATTGCTCCTAAAATTAGGAGAAGGTAAAACAGCTACAACCTGTTAAGATTTTCAGAAACCTATGTCAAGCATGATTCTTCATTTTCCACATAGCATTCATATTAGCTTCAGGCATGGTTACAGATATGCCATCAATTGCAACCATACTGTAACATGCTGGTGCTGATACTAAGCACACAGCAAAGTGAATCCCAAAAATAGCCTTTTAATACTAAATATGAATATAGTGCCTTGCCAAAGTATTCATACCCCTTCATTTTATTCATGTTTTGTCTACTAATCAAATTATTTTTTTCCCACATCAATCTATACTTCATACACCATAATGCTAAAGTTTTTAACATCTTTGCAAATGTATTAGAAAAAAAAAAAAAACCTTGATTCCATTGCATAAGTATTTGTACCTGGGACAGCTCAAATTTAGCTCAGGAGCATTTATGTTACTACACTTCGAGTGAAGGTTTTGGTTAGTGTGGTGACCAAGAACCTGATGGTCAGATCCATGTTCATATGGAGATAGGAGAAAACTACAGAAGAACAAACATCACTGCAACACTACACCAATCTATGGTGTGGCAAGACTCAATCCTCTCTTCAGTTCAGAACACTCTTGGCAAAAAAAAGCACTCTGAAAAACAAGATTCTGATGAACCTCAATTACAGGTATCATGTTTGAAGGAAACCAGCAGAGTACCATCCCAAAAGTAGTGTGCTAGTAGCAGCCTCATGCTGTGGGGCTGTTTTTCAGTGACAGGGACTGAGGGACTCATCGGGGTAGAAGGAACAGTCAGTTGCCCAAAATATTGAGATATTGCCTTAACCGGCAGTGTAGGATCACCTTCAAACAGGACAATGACCCTAGGCACACAGCAAGAGGGGCTTATAGACAACTCTGTAAATATCCTTGAGTGACCCAGCCAGAGCCTGGGATTGAATCCAGTCAAATAATTCTGGAGAAACCTTAAAAAGGGCATCTGCCCTCATCCAACCTGACAGAGCTTGAGAGTTTAAGAGGTGTGGAGAAGAATGGCAGATAACTTCCAATTGCTGATGAGTAAAGCTTGTCACATCAAACAAAAAAGACTTGAGACTGTAAAGGTGCTTCAGCTAAATATTTAGTTAAAGGTGCTCTATGCGATCTTGTTTGACATCACTTCCGCTGACGTTTCACGTAAATAAAAAACAAAACAGAGCAAGCTCCCCCCTCCCCCCAGTGTTTCTGTAACTGCCGTGAACACGCAAAGTGCATTGATACGAAAGGTGGTGCTGACCCAAGAGAGACAGCGATAGAGTGAACATCAAGCTAACATGTCTAAATAAAAATAAAAAACTCTCAGATTCACGCTGTATCAACTCTGTCTATTATGTGCATGCACATTAAACCCCACCTCTTCTTGCTGATTGGCTGGCCATAGTTTGCTATTGTTTTGGTGCACATCCTGTGCCCCTATTGTGTATTTTGGTATTGCAGCCTCTGTGTTGTCTTTCGAGACTGGGTTTTTTTCCAATGTATTCAGAGGGTAGACGGCAAGACAATCAAGGGGTTATGCATACGGTTTGAGATAAAAATGAAATGGAGCTAAAATCCTGCAACATCGCATAGAGCACCTTTAAGGGTATGAATACTTATGAACTATCCTTATTTCAGTACGAAGTTGTGATTTGTGTGTTATGAAGGTGCTGGTTTTGCTTTATCAGTATAGTGTATGGATTTATGTGGGAAAAACAATAATTGAAGGCAGTTTAACATAAGGTAGCAACAAAACAAAATGGGAAGAAAAATAAATGGGTATAAATACTATCACAAGGCACTGTTTACACATACACACATACATAACCACACACACACATATATATATTTATATGATGTATTAAATTTAAATAGATATTTTTTTTTTGTTAAACTTTTATTTAAAAAGTGGATTATTGAACTTACCTTAGATCATTTCATTATCCACATTTACCACAGTAAAGGGCTCAAATAGACACATGTAGATGAAGAGACAAGAAAATAAACAGAAGACCTGTATCAGAAACACAACGTGATTTTATGCTGTATTCAAATGAAACACTTTCTGCTTTTATATTGTAAGAAACATTTGGGTTTTGAACTTACCTTGTTAATGTAATGTTGTCACATGACCTACACATACCATATATAAGGGCTCAGATAGTGGCATGTGGTTAAACACAGATAGCACAGAAATAAAAAAAACACAGAAGACCAGTATCAGAAATATAGTGATTTTTTTTTTGCTGAATTCAAATGAAATGAAATTTTGTTATTGAACTTACTTTTGTTAATGTTGTCACAGAATTTCAAATTTTGCCAATGTGACTCAAACAGCAGCTTGTGAAAAGAAGAGCAGTTACAACAAGGGACAGCGAACATCAGTATTAGAGATCTATCAGAAATTAGTTTTTGTATTTGTAATTTCAACATGATTATTTTATGTATTTATATAGAAATTTACCTTCATGACAGATCCATTTGTCCTAGTCGCATAGAGACTGCTTCAAAACATGACGTTATAATTGTAATAAAATGTTCAGGTGCAAATGAATGAACATAGCTGCAGCTCAGCTTCCCTTTGATTATATCATGTTACAATGCATATGGTTGTAAACAGCAAAAGTCAAAATCGAGGAGCCTTTAAAGCTCCATTGAAAAGCCCACAACTTGAGTTAAAACAAACAGCTGGTAAATAATGTTTTCCAGTAATGATAAAAGGTCATGTAAATGTCCACAAAATATATTGAATCACATATCATGTTTCACAGAAAACATTTATTTAAAATAGATTTTACATTTATTATCAATAAAATCTGTAATTATCAGCATCAAATGATTTGTATAACATAGTAATTTTGGTGAAACCACGTGACTTGGTCAAAATTTGGTGAATGTTTTGAAGCTTTGTGAACACAAACAGAATACTGTAGGAAACAGTGGCACTTAGCCCCAAATAACATTGCTTTTCAGGTAAGTATTCAAGTAACCATTAAGTAATAAAGACCTCAGCGAATAGTCTTCTAATAGTCTTAACTGGACATAAAACAGGGTAAGCCTGCAAATATGTACAAGGTTGGTATCGCATCTAGTCTGTATTTAGTACTTTTGACACTTTTATTTTTATGTATTTAGGTCAATATCAACTTGAAATCAAAGTCCCAGTACTTCTGACATTCCATTGTGGGTCTCATCCATGAAACCTGTGCCTCAACTGTGAGAGAGTGAAGAGCATCTGCTCGTATTCTTTGTCTGGACTTCATCCTGAGGAGGCTGTTTGAAAAAGAGTCTTCAAAAGCCTGCTAAAAGTGCATGTACACCTGCTAAGACTGGCCTGCATATCAAGTGACTGTGGAGGCCCACCTGAGTTCTTTGTGTAAGTACAGAATACTCATTCATTCTCACAGTCACTATTAAGTACTGACCTTTCCGGGTAGCCAAGGACCGAGAGAGTCAATCCCTGACAGACATTTATACCAAGGCTGCAAATTTAAAGGGCTATTTCACCCCAAGATGAAAATTCTATCATCGATTACTCACCCTCATGTCGTTCTAACCCCATAAGACCTTCATTCATCTTCTGAACACAAATTAAGATATGCTTGATGATATCAGAGAGCCATCTGTCTCTCCATAGACAGCAACACAACTGAAAAGATCCCAGATCCAGAAACATAGTAAAAACATTGGTAAAAACAGTGCCTGTGACATCAGTGACTCAACCTCAGTTTTTGGCCATAAAAAACGATTCCATTTTAATGAGGTAATAAAGAACAATCCTATGAAGCGTTATGAATGACATAATGTAATCAAAAAATACAATACAAGCACTCTGAATTATTACTGTGTAAGAAGCATGCTATATAAATAAACTAGCCTTGCCTTACAGCTGAATGACATCAGCAGAGAGAACAGGCGAGCGTTTCTACACATGTGGCTCTTACACGAGACTGTTGACAGCACTGAAGCTCCCAGATGCTGCCAAAAAGTGATGGGAGACGAGATGTTTTGTTTATGCCTGTTATCGTGAGTCACTGGCTTAAAAACAACTCCATTAACGTCATTAAAGAGTTGCGAGCAGAGACACCTTAAAAAACACCCAGCTCACTGCTGGCATTTCACTAGCACACTACGGCGAGATTCACAGCATCTGCCCTTTCCCACAGTACCAGCCATGACTCACCGTCACTATGGAAAAATATTTCATTACACGCTTTTGAAAAGAGATTTCAAGCAGAGAAGGTCTGCTTCATTTCTACAGGATTTTAAACATACGTCAAAAGCAGATCAAACGTGTATTCCCGAAGCAATGAAGATGGAGTTACTGCTTTTAATTCATTTATATGTATTTATTCATTTATTTTTATTATAAGTGATTTTTGAGCACAATAAATATTTTTATATAAAGCTATTTAGATGTGAATTGCATTACTCAGTCTGAACTACATGTGCTGCAAAATAATAAAGTCTATAAATAGACAACATTTTAATTTTCCTACCTTACTGGTTGCATGTCATAATAATATCGTTAACAAAAATAAAAATAAACTACAAACCTTAAAAAAAAATGTAAATATAAAATAAAACTATTGAAAACTATTACATTATTGATCATTAAAATAGAGTTGAAAAATAGAAATTTGTATAAATAAACAAAACGGTACTAAAATACATTTTTAAATAAATAATGAAATTATTTATGAATTTAATGAAAAATTGTGATACAATAACTAGGTTCTAGACTAAAAACAAAGTAATAAAGTGTTAAAAGTAAGTGGGAAAAAACCTAAATAAATTCAAGCTAAATATAAATATGTTATACTATCAAAATCATGAAAAAATTACCAACACTTAATAAATAAATAAATCACAATTTAGAAATAGAATCTAATTGAAATATTAAAGGGGTCATATGATGTTGCTAAAAAGAATATTTTGTGTAATGCAATGTATGCTGTTTAATGTTAAAACACATTATTTCCCACATACTGTACATTATTGTTGCTCCTCTATGCCCCGCCTCTTTCTGAGAAGAACTAGTTATGACTGGCCGAATACCTCAAGCAAGCGAAGGAAATGTTACGTCTGTTACCTTATTATGATGCTGTGTCCTGACACGATGACACAGCCACAAGCCATTTTTTGCACCCAGTGGGAAATATAATTACTGATTATGACTTATACTGTCTTTTTAACATGTTGCATCATGCAGCGCCGCATAAACATAACACCATGTCTGCATTTGTGATCAGAGGAATGACAAACCAGTACTACACTCCTCAAAACTCATGTCTGAATACTACGTGGCAGATTCTTTATATCAGAAAATGTACTTGCAGGCTGTCCTTGCAAAGTCGGAATTGTCCCACTTTATAGTCTTTGTGCACAGTCTACTTTATCGGGTTTAGGACTTTTCCACAAAATGCACTTTACTATTCTGGAACAGTGTTAGCCACTAATTTCTAGTTGTGTCCTCTTTTGGAAGCCCAAACAAAGTTTCACTTTCACAACGGAACACAGCATTTCTTGAACATGGCAAGATATTTTAATCATCAGGAATAGTATAAGAATCAAATCTTAGTTAATTTCCCAGCAGTCCATTCAAGCATGCAAGTTTGTTTATATGTCATCTAACTGTGCAACAAATCACATGCGGTTAATAATAATTGCATGTTCTGTTTCTTACAGTAAAACATATTCTATAACTTGTGATCAATGTTGCCCCTCCCAACCTGAACAGGTGGCATCAGAATTGAGGGTGGGTGAGGGGGTTACCCCAGCTGTACACAGCACTATGAGATCATCGTCGCCATGACAACATGAGCTCAGACCACTGAGAATAGAGAGATCCCCGTACAGTGTAAACACTGATAACATAGCGTCTAGCAGGGACCTCAGGGGACCGATTAGGACCAGACATCTATTCCAGGGACAGTCCATCTTATGCTAGGATCTCATCTCTTATTTCCCTCATAAGCACGCTAAAGCTTGGGAAAATGAGCATGTACAGAAAGCATATACCAATAACATCATCATTGATCTGCTATAACAGAGACGTTTACATTGCATTCTTCACTGTAGTATCTTTCACTGCTGTATGACTCATTATGCTGCTGCAATGTTCACAGCACTGCTAATGAAATGAAATACATTTTGTTGCGAGTTGCCTTCTGGATTGAACGCGATTAGATAAGAAAAATTAAGAAAATAACAAAACGACAACACTAAGCGAATGTGTACTCATTTATGACAAATGACTCTTATGAGTCAATTAGTTGAGTGAATCAGTCAGATTAAATTACATTCAATCTAACCAATGACTGAATTAACCCGACAACGTGTAGCAGAAATACAATTAAAAAACTGCATTGTGCGTATATGTTGTTCTGGCCAGTTCACGTGTGTGGAAACACTGCGCAGCAATAAGCAATAATACTCTATTTATAAAATGTTCTGCCTTTTTCAAGTGAGTTCAACAGTTTGGTGCAAGGAACTCGCTGGCTCTCACTCCTCCATTCACAGCAGAGCTTCACACATCCGTCTGTATAGGGTAAAGGAGCGTTTCTGAGTCACTCTTCTGGACTGCAATGCAGACGCGTAAATTCAGCCTGACTGGTTTTAAACAGCTTTATCCCACATTGCATTTCTTGTGCATTTGGGAAGTACAGATTCTGCATTGAAAGTGAGAGAAAAGCATTGTAGTATAAATCTACCTCTGACTAATGCATATGTCGCATACAGTACTTTGATATCAACATGAAATGCAACCAGTTTCACTTCCATATTGTAATTTTTTTTTAAAGATACAACAGTAAAAATCACTGAAAATAGAATTAATTTTGATTTCATGTTAACCTATAAGCATAATGAATATAAAAATATATAAATGAAAAATCCTACAAAAACTGATCAATTGTGAATATATGATTTAAAATACATTAAATAGAATTATAGTTTCATAAACAAAAATGTGTGTGCGTGTGTGTGTAATATAATATAATATCATAATAATAAAATACTGATATTTTATATTATTACTGTACTATACTATATTATACTATATAATATATTACTATATTATAGACCAATGCCATTCTGGTGAACTTAAAAAAGAAAGAGAACAAAAAAAAAAAAAGAATATGTTGGGTAACCAAGCCTACAATATTAACTTTATATTAATTAAATAAAAAATATAAAGAATATAACATAATATAAAAGAATGTTATGTGTGTATTATTTAATATATTTAATAGTCATTTATATACATTTTATTTTAAGAAATAAATGAAATATTTCTCAGCTTATTGTTTATTGTCTTCATTTGTGTGAAGGTTTTTTAGGCTTTGTCGCTTGGTTTAATTAACACAAAGAAAAAATAATTAAAAAAGAGAAGGAAACAAATATTTCCTGATAAAATAAATGATGTGTTATGAAATATGAAATGAACTGAATGGTAAGATCTAAGAAAAATACATTACTTTTTATTGTTCACACTGAAGTCATATGGAAAATATGAAGCCATAAAATGAATTTTTATTTCTGTAAATGGAATTGCCATAAAACATTATTTAAAAAAACACACATATTGTGTTGCAATATGCCCTTCTGCCACAGAATTTTTAGGAAGTATAAATACCATTTGGTCAAATATTTGCGTGTGGAAAATC
This sequence comes from Enteromius radiatus, assembly GCA_032357445.1. Lineage (NCBI taxonomy): Eukaryota > Metazoa > Chordata > Actinopteri > Cypriniformes > Cyprinidae > Enteromius > Enteromius radiatus. The sequence goes on along the minus strand of JAUCMS010000153.1, from coordinate 17,958,004 downwards.
AGTGTGCAGTTCTGGGCTGGACTGAAACATCAATCACTGAACACATTCTCTTTACTCCGTCTGGCCAAATCCTCTCACTTACTGCTATTGATTTCTTCATTTCGTGTTGATTTTTGCCAATTCAAAGAGGAGGCACTGCTTGTGGGGAGTCTGTATCAACATAAGGAATGCTGATTATTGCTTTAAAAAAAACAACAAAGTTACAAATGTCTAGCATTAACATGTTGATTCGGTCTTGGTTGTAATACTAGAAGTCCTGCACACTATTTTATCACTAAACATTCAATTCTCTCTGCTGAAACATGATATGATGATCTGTACAGCACAGACACAATTGCAGGTCGACACCAGGCAATTAATCTGCTATCTGATGCCATGGTGAGCAGATTGCTGCCTGAAATGATCCAGCCACACTTACTCACAATATGTCAGCTGAGTTCATGAAAACAGGCCCTAAATGCAGCCATGTGTGGGTACTAATAAGGGTCTGTTCCTTTATACCAACTTACTACTATGCGTTTAATCATAGAATCAAAATTCCCCTAATCTTAAGAGAGTGCATTACAGTCTTTCAGTTGTTTGTTTTGGGGGCTTACCCCCTTCAGTCTCTTTAGCAGGTAAAAGCAGAGGTGTCTTCGTTACCTTACTTAAGTAGAAATTTTGGGTATCTATACTGTACTGGAGTAATTATTTTTCAGCCGACTTTATACTTCTACTTCTTACATTTTCACGCAATTATCTGTACTTTCTACT
>JAUCMS010000153.1:17934635-17957151 GCA_032357445.1 Enteromius radiatus | reverse complement strand
AATCACTAACTACTGTCAAAAGAACGAGCCCATATTCGACAGATAAAGTGAATAATATCACGTCAAGTGTTTTCTCCCCCATAGAAGTCCATTATAAGGATATAAGAACGTGATATTATTCACTTTATCCGTCGAACATGGGCTCGTTGTTTTGACAGTAGTTCGTGATTATTACAAGAAGCGTTTTAGACTGTCCCGTGGAGACTGGTGTACTGTCAGGCACTATATTAGTAGCTGTTGTTCTGAGAAAAAAAACATTAAACTTACAGTAAACAGTATGTAAGTAAGTATCAAGTAGCAAGAAAGTATTGCTGAAATTCAGTTTAAATAAAATTACATTATTTAAGAGATAAACTGTGAGATACTGAAATGTATAAGTTATGAAAAAGTCACAATTGTGTTTTATATTTTTACTCCATGGCAAGAGTCCGTAAAAAAATAAATAATAATTTAATGTCTGAATAAGCTCTCTACATAAATTCCAAAAAGAACAGTATGAATGACCCGTTTAATTTTAAGGCTTAAAGGAAAGGGTGGAAAATGGCCATGAAAAACTAAAATAACATTTATTAATTGTGTTTTATTTATTTAAAACACTTAAATAATTCACAATTTATTAATTTTATTAAATTCAATTATTAAATAAATTATGTAATTAATAATAAAAAAAGAACTACAGGTTGTTGAGCTTCATGTCAAACGTTGTCACGTGCCTCACCTCTGAAAGCCAAGATGCCCTTTAAAAACCTGACAATCAATAAGAGAGGATCCGCTGGTGTCTGTTCTAACAGCACCACAGGACGACGTTGAACATCAACCAATTATCACATCTCAAAACGAGGCAGATCTTTAAAACCAGCCCTGATAGTGTGTCCTTACAGCCAAGGACGTGTAAACTATCAGTAATGGTTCTAGTTGTACTGCAGGTGGTCTCAAGCTCCAAAAAGGTCTCATTTGCTCATCCGTTTTTATGTGGATACGAATGTTGGATTAAAGGGAGGAGAATCGTGGCTGTATAAACCACATGAGTCTGTTTGGCTGATTAATACCAGTCGAGAAGAGTTCTGAAAACTTTTACTCTTATAAATGCAAATAATAAATTAAGTATAAATATGTATTACTTAAAAAGAAAAGAAAAAAACATTTTACAGAATTGTCACAACATCGGTAAGATAACATGAAGATAGGGTAAAGAGAATTCAAACAACAGCAGAAACTGACCTGACTACGATACAATATGAATTTCTTTTACACATCTGTCAACATAGCAGATTTTCTCATTTACAGTCAACCTTCAGATTTTATTTGGGTTGCAGAATTGTAAGAAACAAGAATATAATGAAGGCTGACAGCTGAATGCAGAAGAATGTGACTTTAGTATAAACTGCTTCTTCTTTTTGCTCTGTTACTGGCCTACATCTGATTAATGCTTTCAAATATGAGAGCAAACAGTTTATTTGGCTTAAATATGATTGCACCAATTTATATAACAAATAAATTAAAATATATTTATATTAAAGATGTATTAAATTAATAATTAAATACATCTTGAAATATCAATTGTGCAGCCCTATTCAAACCAAAGGTCTCTGCATAAAATTTGAAAAAAATTTTGTTTTTACATTACTAACTCTCCATTTTGAGAGTCAACTGTAAACAGGTTTTGCCAATCTGAATGAGAAAAAAAAAATTCTCTGTCGCACATGCAATGGATGCATCCACAAAAAGGGTCTTTCAGATCTACACACACTAGCTGAGATCCGTGCATCCCAAGTGTCAACTGAAACGGAGGTCAGACTGATGCTATTGTCCTGTGTACGGCCTGTGTGCCCAGCCATTACATGTAACCCAACACCTGCTCCTCCCTGCCTCGCACTGAGCCACCAGACCCCAACCTGCAGTCGCTCAGCAACCTTTCCAATCCAAGACCTTCTACCATATATTTCCCACCAGAATATTGAGCAACACAACTGTTTCTAATATTGATAGTGATAAGAAATGTTTCTACAGTAGCAAATCAGCATACTAGAATGATTTCTGAAGGATCATGTGACACTGGGAGAGAGAGAGAGATCAAAAAAAAAAAAAAAAGATTTCTGGATCACAGTTGAATATGTTTATGGAAGCTTCTTTTTGCCACGGTCATGATTCTGGCTTTTTTCCCTGCAATTACAAGTTCATATTTGCTATTCTGAAAAAAGAAAAACTGAATTGCAAGGGGGAAAACTTATAGTTTTATATAGAGGTTTTATAAGGTACAGTAAGTCAATTCAATATTTATTCAAATATATAACTAAAGCTTGCTGTACCAGTTGCTGCATGCTTCAGAAACCCTCCACCTTCCCCAGCTCCACCTGTCCTAATCACTATAGTCACTATAGAGACATAGTTATAGTTATAGCTTGAATTATCTGGATTAATTCATGTTTACTGAATTGTAAGAGTAGAACAGAAAAAAACTGTGTGAAACAATACAACATGAGGTCTAGCAATTGTTCTTTAAGTAAGTAGTAAGTAGTTCACTCATTTATTTTAAACAGTCTTGTTAAAGCACATATTGCAAAATATTGTAGATGAATACTGATTTACAGTGCATTTTCACCTGTTTTTCTGCTGAACATGCAATTTAAAAATAGACTCAGCGCTGAAACTCCACCTGCAGCTGCTCTTCCGCTACGCAGCACCACAAAACAGGCCTGAAGCAGTATGACTAAAAGTCACTGAGCCTAAAAACAGAAGACAGGGTCTTCTCTCACCTGATGCAGGTTGATCAACACATCTGTCTCGGGGGCATGGCCTCCTGTCGCCATGGGGACAGGGAGGGGCGCAGCTGCGGGAACACGGGGGGGTCCGGGATCAGCCCTTTTCTTTCACGGCTGGATTTCCAGTCGGCCTGTGGGGTGGCATAACCTGTAAGAGCAAGACCACATTAGGACATATGATATCATATCACTGACACCCCAAAACAAACATATAGGAACAAGAAAACACGGAAGAGGGTGTTGCAGAACATGGTTGGTTTTAAGGACACACAGGGTAGACCTGTTTCTAAGTCTTGTGGTACAACGCAGGGGCTCATCAATAACCACTGATCTCACCAAGTGACATTATATTGATCGTATTAAGTTGTTAATCGATGAAACAAGCATGTTATGATAATGAGAAAATTGTTACAGAACTTCTGTCTGCACCACATGGCAGGTTCAGATCATTTCCATGAATCAGTATAAACTGTCTGTTTTGAATCGATTCAACAAAACTGTTCAGCGATACATTTTTTTTTGTTTTTATATATATATATATATATATATATATATATATATTTTTTTTTTTTTTTATTTGTTTATAATTATTTATTATATTACGGCACTGAAATTTTGATGTATTTAATGTATCCTCGCTTTAAACAATTTAAATAAATTAATTAATCTTGCTCACTCCAGTTTTCAAATGTTGTTGTATGCAAAAAAGACATAAATTTATTAAATATTCGCCCATGACATCAAGCAGGATATATACCCAGCCCTTATTATGACAGAAAAAAAACAAGGCACACAGATGGGATACTCATGAAAAGGTCAAGCCCTGACAAAAAAACAAAGTCTGTTGAGCATCTGCTCTTGTCTATGATCTCCAACCCAGAACTCTTATGCTCTAGCAGTAATCACACATACTGATATACAGTATCAAACAAGCAGCTTCATTTGGCAATTTTGAATTCATCATCTTTAGCCTCTCTTTTTTGTCAGACTCTACCAACAGCTCTGATAATAGATAACAGACAGTCGCTGAGCAGTCAAATACTTTTTATAACGACCCCTTTATTGTATTTATCATATCAGTCTGAAATCACTCTCTCCAAATATCACAGCAAATTAAATGGTGTAATTTTCTGACCAAGAATGATTACTAACTACAGAAAAAAGAATATCCAAGCATCCAAGATGTATATTAGTTTGTATCTTAATCTGAACAGATTTGGAGATATTTAGCATTACATAACTTGCTCTCCAATGGATCCTGTTTACAAACAGCTTTTAACTTCACAAGATGTTAACTGATGGACTGGAGTCATGTGGATTACTGTGCTGTTTTTATGGACTCTCTCTCTCTGACGGCACCCATTCACTGCAGAGGATCTATCTGTGAGCAGGATCTAATGCTGAATCTCCGCAAATCTGAAACAAACTCATCTACATCATGTATATACACTGCGAGTTAGTCAATTTTTAGCTGTTTTTCATTTCTTGGTGAGCTATTCCTAAAATGAAAGCTTCTGCTCACACTAAAACAACAGGGAAGCAAATCTGTGTTCTCCTACCAATTTTGAAATAAATAAATTCTTCTTAAAAGCTCATGGATACCATCATTACGAACCACACAAGATCCGTGAGTGTGCTGTGTGGTTGTGCAATCGTGACAGTGTGTGCTCTGCATCTGGAAGTCTAGTGTCTGCTGTATGATAAACAGCTCTTATGGGAAGCCGGCGCTGATGACTCATGTCTTGAGTTTGCGTCACTGCAGGCAGCCCTAGCATACATCTCATTTATGCCAAACCGCACCCATCTGGATATCATTTCAGCATCATTCTGCTGGAATGCAGCTTCATGATGGACTGCTAAACGTCAGCGGCATCGCCATGTGCCAGCATCGCTCATCAAAACACCTCTGGCCTGAAACGTCAAACTTCTGCTGCCTTGGGAACACTATCAGTGAATCCACACAGAACTGTGATACCAATCAGACTGAAATGAAAAGAACTGCTTAATCTGTTCATCAACGAGCTGGAAACATCTCTCATGGGAATATTTTACTGCTCAGACATTGCTCTTTTAGCTGTGACACTGCAATAAAAAAATATATTACATCTGCTTTCATAAACATATCCATTTATGTTTAGCCATTATCTGGATTTGACCATTAAAATTATGTTATGCTTAAAAGAATAAAAATATCAACTTAGCCCAGTTAATGTTAAGAAGCGCCCCTCCAGTCAATGTCTCCACTCCTCCAAAGCAAGCTTGATGGCCAGCAGTTCTCGATTCCTGATGTCGTAGTTCCTGTCTGCCGGACTGAGTTTCTTAGGGAATCAGAGTCAGGGTGGTTTCCTCTGCTGCTGTGATATGACGGCTCCTACACCGGTGGTGGATGCGTTTACCTCGACTACAAATGGATGTTGTGGATGGGGATGGATAAGGATGGGTACGGATGTGAAAGCTTGTTTGAGGATCTGAAAGGCGTGGGCAGCTCTGTCTGGGGTTCATGACAGAGACTTGGGTTTACCTTTGAGTAAGGAGGTGAGGGGACTAGCTAGTTTACTGTAGTTCTCAATGAAACGTCTATAGAAATTTGCAAACCCCAGGAGTCTTTGACTGAGGTGGGAGACAGGTGGTAGTGATTAGTATTTGGGGGAGTGTGATCGCTGTGACTGGGTGTGTGCAGAGCCTGGCGTGTCTGTGACAGTTAAAATGAACACTAGAGGCAGTAAAACTCCCACTCCTTTTCACACAAAAATATAATTTACATTTTTGATTAATAAAGGCTCATTATCACACAATTAGTTATTGTATGTTATGACTTCTAAACAAATTTTAACATCCTGCACAATTTGGAAACTGATACTTTTGAATGTTTTCATCACATATACAGCTTCATATGTATGAGTTTTCAAGTTCAGTAGGTTTACTCGGTAGATCAGGTGGCAAAAAGCACCGGTTAAAATCCTGCAAATATGCAACATCAGCAAATATGTTTTTAAATTACTTTTGCATTTATAAACACTATCAGGTAAGTTTATGTTTGGGTTTGGTGTAGGGGATATTTCCAACATGATATAGGATTAATCTTTAGTGACACTCACTGGATATTTTAATGAAACGGCCTGAAAACGGCCACAAAACATACCTCAAGCAGCATTATAAAAACACTGCAATACGTACCTGTACCAACATAATACAGACATGTCACGGTTAGGTATTAAACGTGTGTTTTAGCGCCACTCTCTGGACATTTCACTTTGAAACTGCGGTGAAACATTCCAATGAGCCTGGGTTGAAAATTTATATGCCAAAATTTTATGTGGGATTTTGTGTTTCCATGAAGAATCTTTAACATCCATAAGTTCGCTACACGTTATTAAAATGTTCTAAAATGTTTCTTCAAATTATTCTTTTTTTAAGAACTTTACTTGACAAAAGGAAAAAGGTTCTTTAAATTATTAAAATTTTCTTCTCAACATGGTCTCATAAAAATACGTGAGCTACCTCTGGGTACTTTTCGGCAAAACTGTTTACACCTTACTGTGCGCTTCATGGCAGTATCAAGGAGAAATGTCAACTGAGTGGCACTCAATCAATAAGTGAACCCTGACACATTTGTATTACTTTGATATAGGTTCATATTGCTGCATTTTTATTTTGTTGCTTCATTGCTATTGTGGGGGTTCCGAATTCAAATATCCAGGCACTATAGAAGTTAGTACTCTATTATGTTGGAAATATGCCCTACACAAAATCCAACAAATGCAAAACTGAAACTTGTTGATGCAACCATGCCACTTGAACTTCCTTAGATTTGAAGTGTTTTGTCGAACCATAGTTATTTGAGATTTAAACCAAAGCTCCTCACCCCTCATTTTTTGGTTTATGTTCAATAGAAAAAATAAAATAAAATTCACGACCACATTAACGGCTGTAATTTAAGCTGGACTGTATGAGAATACATTCACTGTAACAGGGAGTAAATGTACCTACTCAAAATGTAAAACTCGCCAGGAGTGGGTGGGTGTGGAATGAAACTCGCAGTAGTGGGATGGAAAAATCAGTTCACGCAGAATTCTGCACTGCAACAGAAAAGTGTTTGAGGGAGAGCTCAGAGCTGCACAAATATGATGTTACGCTTAAATATTAAGTTGTTTTTACATTTTAAATAAAATTATTCTAATATAATTCGATTTTTATTTGAAAGAATGCCAAGTCATTTTGCGGCACTGTTAGAGCCAAGGCCACATCGGTTCTGGAGTGCCGATGTCCTGCAGAGATTAGCTCCAACTCTAATCAAGCATACCTAAACATGCTAATCTATGTCTTCTAGATCACTAAGGCTACAAGGAGGTGAGTTGTTTTTTTTAGTTGGAGTTAAACTCTACAGGACATCGCCACTCCCGGACTGAAGTTGCCTATCCCTGCGCTAGCAGCTCCTGGACTGAGAAGCAGCAATGTGAGATTCTGAGGTCTTTTTTCAGAAGAAAAATCTTAAAAGCATGAGATCTCAACAAGCTCTTCATTTGGTCTACACTTAAGCTATGAGTGCAGTCCAGAAGGAACAACTGAGATACAAAAAAGATCGTTGTGAAGTTTTTGATTATCATAGTTAAGTCATGACTACAGAATAGATTGTAAAATCTTTATTAATGTAAAGAGAATGTTTATATAGGTTTGTCTTGGACTAGAGCTGCTATGCTGCTTCTGCTTAATGCTTTAGATAGTAGAATAAAAAGAAACATGCTGCTGCTTCTGCTGTCTTCCTAGCAGATCTAGACAGGTGGTGCTGGGGAGGTGCTAGGCTAAAATGAGTACGTTTATCTATTAAACTGTAATAGTATTTAAATTATATTATACTATTAGATATTTTATTCTTGTTACAATTTTCAAATATATCTTCATTTAAGAAAGTTTAGATATTTGCACTGGAAAGCAAAACAAAAAGTTTATTTTGTGGCGTAAATAAATGAAGATCCAATCTTGCTAGGCTACAATTCTAAAGGAGGAGCAAAACAATGTTTTGGGGTCTTCACCCCTCTCTCTCTCTCTCTCTGCCATCAACATACACACAGCGGGACATATTTATAGAGCAGCACTAGACTATTTCATCAAATGGTTTACTTGCTGTCTGCAAATAACTCAAGTGGAAAACTGCTATTAATAAAGAAAAGCACGCTCAGGGCATCATGGGAAAAATTAATAGTACCACACGTCAACAGAATAGATGATTGGAGCTCACCTAGGAAAGCAGCAAGTTCCCCTCATGCTTGTAAACACTTCCAGAATTCCTGATCCAAAATAAGCCTGGGCATCTTCCTGACCTAAGGGTAACTTCACGTCCTGTCACGTTCTGTCACGTTGAGTCCAGCGAGCTCAAGCCGCGATAACGTTCAAACTCATGTGAAGATGAAACTAACAGACACATGCATCATTTTGATAAGTGACCCTGTCTGTTTCCTGTGTGTCTGACCAGCACTCATCATGCACTTCCTCTTCACCGAGCCATCAAAGGATCACAAATGATTTATGAGCTGTACTGGCACACAGAGTTGTCTTTGTAAGCAGAGATCAGTAAAAGAAATGGTCACTGGATGTTCCCTGCAGCTAGGACTGGCTATTATAAGAGTACATGATGATAACAAAATTTTAATTACAAACAATATTGTAGTACTGTAACAAATTAAACAATGAAAGGAAGTACAAACATTCTAATTTAAACACCTGTAAACATTCAAATGGAAAATTCCTTCATATTTAAGGGTTACTGCACCCCAAAATGAAAATTTTGTCATTCACTTACCCCCATGTCGTACCAGACCCATAAAAGCGTCTGTTCTGTGTCAGCTGTGACACAAGGATACGTCGCCTACATGTATTTATCGGCAAATGGAAGATGACTCAGCCATAGGTAATTGTTTTAAGTGTCTTTTTTTTGTTTGTGTTATATTGAAACTGATTGTATTGCTGCCCATTTTGGTCAGAAGACTGTGAGAGTCTAAATAAATGTTAAACTAATACAATGTACACTTTGATTTGAATGAAAACAGTGCGTCTGTTTGTTGCAGCTGACACAGAACAGTGTACGCGATTTTGTGTCCAGAGAATACTTTCCAAAATGGTGTTACAGTTAAGTTATGGTGCAGAATTTGTTAAATAAGGTCAAATACAAAAAGTATTCTCATCACGTTATAACATTACAGTTGAACTTGAAACATTGTTGGCAGAAGGAGTATTCTTTCACATGTCTTTCATACTTTTCTGGACCTTGACAGTGTTCATAACTTGGAAGGTCAATGGGACAGTCACAAGCCTCCCGGTTTACATCCAAAATATCTTGAACTGTGTTTCCAAGGTGAATGAAGCTTTTAGAAGTTGTGCCCGTAATTCAAAAGACTTAAAAAACATACTAAATGGTGTTTTTTTTTTTTTTGAAAATCTAAAAATGCACATAGTTTCCTGTAAGGGGTAGGTTTAGGTGTAGGGTCAGTGTAGGGCAACTGCACATACAGTTTGTACAGTATAAACACCATTACACCTATGGAGAGTCCCCATAAATCACAAAAACCTACATGTATGTGTGTGCGTATACTATTTTTTTTTTTTTCTTTTTAAATAATTGAATAAATTATTAATTAAAACTCATTGTCAAACAAACCAGCTAAATAAAACATATTTTCTAAGTTGTAAATAAAGATAATTGGATTATTTCAGTCATTTTACTTAAAAATGTAATGTTTGATTCAGTGTTACTTGCCATTTCTTTGAAATTATTTGTGTTAATATGTAATTATTTGTTAAGCTTTAGCCATTTCTTTTTCAAAACCCTATTGAGATATAACCGAAAGATACTCAGTCTAAGACGACATGAATATTTCGTGGCATCCGGCTGGAGTAAAGGCTTAAGCAGGAGCTAAGTCAGTCTGCATTAGAGTTCAAATCTGGATTCTCGTCTTTAAGGACCCATCACAGTTGACACATGCACCCATTAATGGATTCACAAACATCCACATGCTCCTTCTACACCAGAGGACGTGTGGGTCACATTAAGGTCTGCTCAAATGAGTGTACATCAGGGCCAGATGTTTGTTTCTGATGGCGCTCTAGGTGAATTATTAACGCTAATAGCCTCTTATCGTGAACAATTAAGCACGCAAAGCACAGAAGATTTAGCTAATGGCCCCCGGGGCCTTGGACTCTATAGAAACGAACAGCTTCCAGCTTTGTAACCACGAATGCTTCCACCTTTAGGTGCCCTTAAGCGCCAGTCTGAATTTGGACGCAGAGCAGTCGGCTTACAGGGGCTTAGTTACAGCTGCACACGTTCAGCTCAATGTAGAAAAGTGTGGAGAGTTCAGACGCACTCGAAGCAAAGGCAATTCTGCTTGTTAGCTTGTCTTCCAGCTGTCTCCGGGTCCTGGATTTTACTACAGCGTGGTTCCACAGAGAGCTTTGGCTGTCTAAATAGAGCTCATCCACAAGCTAATCACAGGCATGCATGATCCCCCAGCCTCAACATGCTCTAAATAAAGAAATCCCCAATGCACATGGCTCATAGACTCTTTGGAGCCCTACCTTGACTATTTTGGAAGTTAAAAACCAGCAGATATAGTAACTATCCACAAAATCTTCTTGTTCATTTGACTTCTGTCTGCTTTTAAGATGCACTGGGGAATGAATCTAAATAAGCTCTTTAAAACATTCATCTACACTCATCTACTCTTATCAGGATATATCTCCATTTATAATGCTCTTCATCCATCATTTCAACATCATTTGATGATGCTGCCACAATCAATACAAAGTGCACCCACACAGCAATATTAAACGAAATTAAATGAATTTACATTTAGTCCTGCTTTGTATGGGAAGTAACAGAGCAGCACTAATTATGCCAAACAATGTTTGATGAATAAAACATACATAAATAAAAATACAAATAATAATAATGCATGCATTTTGCAGATGCTTTTATCCAAAGTGAGTAAACGCTCTACTCCAAGTCTTTATAGTGTAATTATATAATTTTAATAAAGCATAATAATCGTTTTAGTCTTACTGATTAAATATAATGGTTAAATACCACTAAAAAAACGCATCACTGATGCATTAGTCCCAAACAGTAAAATAAAATATTAAATTAAATTAATTATAAAAGTAGAATAATATAAAAGTGGATTTTAAATATTGTATTATTTGAAAAATGTTCATATTTATAATATTATTTTAGTATCATTAAACCTTGTGCAATGTTTACAAAAACTTCAAATGATTATTTTTGTTTTAGTAAGTTCAGTCTAAATAATTTTTTATAAGGTGGATGTGTTTTAAAATTAGATTGTAATTGACTAAAATAAATAAATAAATAAATAATGCTAAATTAAAATTACATTATTAAAACTAATACAATTCTTTTGAATATTATTTTGAATATTGTTTTTTTTTTTTTTTTTTTTTTTGCTGTTGTTTTTTTTTAAATAAAATTGTATTAATTTTTTAAATTTCCTTTTTGATCTGTTTGCTTGTCCTTTATATTGCTGTTTTTGGCCAGAATAATGTTGTTCAGGTTAAAATACCTATTTGTGAAATATCGTATGTGTAAATGTCTGGTATAATTGAATCATACATTATTTGAACTTATCATTACTATTTGTTGCCACCAAACATAATGCAAATAAATAAAAAGCTAATTATCTCATTCCAAACAAAGATTTAACACACAGACACCACAGTTATTTCAAACAGTTATTTAAAAGTGGAGAACTTTTGATAAAGTCAACTCACATGTTATACCAGACAGTACGTAATTAAATAAACTTTTCACAAAATCAAAATTACAACATGCACCTCGATGTGTGTGTACTAAACCCAGCGCATCTCTCGTGAGAGGCTCAATCAGATAAAGAGGTCATTTTATTGAAGTGTCTTGTTCTCAGACTGTCTGAGCCTTTGCTATTATGCTAACAGGTGCGATCTCAGCCCGGCACGATCCATGTGATCTGCTTTGACCCTGGATGGGAATTGTGACAAATTTCTCGCTTCTTGTTTCAAATCAGATTCCGTTTCATGAATCTGGTCCTATCCACCTTTTTCCTGAATGTGGAAGTAAGCCTATGGGTGAGGCTTCCGGTTTGTTAGACACTATAGGGAAATAATGAGGAAAATAATGTGCAGTAAACGGTAAAACTACAAACCAGAGTGTTCATAATTAAGAGAATACATTAAAACAGCATGATAAGACACACCAATTTTTTTGTACAGCTAAAAATAGCTGGATGCAGATGAGACCGGAAGCTAGAACCATAGAATTTACAAATGCGTGCACATTTTTCGTCAAGAAAAAGGTGGATAATGATTCTTACTGTGTTATTTTAGTATTTAGTATAGTATAGTATATTTGCATGTATATTTTTGTATATATATTTTATTTTACACACACACACATATATATATATATATTAGTGCTTTCAAACAATTAATCGCGATTAATCATATCCAAAATAAAAGTGTCTTTACATAACGTATGTGTTTATATAGTTTGCATATATTAAAACACACACATACAGTATATATTTTGAAAATATTTACATGTAAATACATTTATCTATTTATTTTCTTATATTTAACAATTGTAAAGAAAAATAATATTTTGGATGCAATTGATTGAGATGAATCAATTTTGATCCTAAAATTTTAGTTGTAAATTTCAATTTTTAATTATTTTATCATTTTATTACAACATGTAAACAGTTTTGCAACAATAACAGTTTTAGATTTAGTTATAATTAATCAAAAAAATAATTATATAAAATGATACATTGAAAAAATGAATATGAATATATATTGCAGCTAACAATTATTTTATTTGACAATGACAATTGTTTTTTATGGATTTAGTTTAAACTAATAGTAACTATGCCAATCAAAAATTTTAATTTTGGGGTGAACTATTCCTTTAAGTCTCACGCCCACAGTCTTGGCCTCTGCTGAATAACAATACAAACAATTATTCTTGTACAATTATTCCAGTTTGTATTTGCTTCCTTTTTGTTTGTTTGACCTGATTTAGGGGGCAATTAGATGTTAAGAAATTGCTTTGACGCTGTTAACTGAAAACCTATTGCATCTTGATTCAGAAAGAGCTCTCCAGCAGACATACTTCAGTTTGTTGTCTCAATGTAACAATTAACTTATTAGGCATCAGCAAGAACAAACAAATAATAAGCCAAGGGAACTGTTTACAGATGTAAACACACTGCTGACAGCTGAAGAAAGAAAAAACAATACGCAGAACAACAGCTCAAACCTCAAAGAATGCCTGTCGGGAAACTACTGTAGATAAGCGTTTTGTGTGTAATGTGATTCAGCTAAAACAGACACAATGCACTGGAAATGTTTCTGTAAGTACTGCCAGTGCAACTGATCCACCATTAACAGCACAATATACACAAATACTCAATACTCATGTTTGTTCAGATGTTTTGATTATATATATATATATATATATATGGGTGATTCTAAAATTGCAGGTACATTTGGTGCCCAAAGTCAATATTTTTTAGCTTTTTTCAAATGGTTAATTTTTTTAATTATTATTTTAATTAATTTTTTTTTTTTAATTAGTTGTTATGAGTTACAAGATGTTACAGTCCATAACAATGTAATAATTTATTTACAAATTGTCTTAAATAGCTAAAAACCACGATTTCTTATTGTGTATTTTTTTTCCATCATGTATCAGTGTGCAATAAAAATCTTTTATAGTACTTTTATTTTGGCAACATTTTATTCATTTTATTTATAAAAGCCCTAAATAGTTACTTACTTAATTATACAACATTTAATTTTTTATTTTTTATTTTTTTAGAAAAATGATTATCCATAAATCTTTAAATATTTCGCCTTTAAATTGGTGGAATTATCTCTCAGAATTGTGTAAGTTACAGGAAATGATCTCACTTTCTCTCACTGAAAAGATCCGAAGCACTGAAAAGTATTGGTGCTATCTCTGAAAAAATATTCAAATCTAAAAAAGTTATTTTGCAGAACATCAACTCTGTTACCCCAATATCAAAAGTAAGGTGGATCTCACATTGGGTTATTTAAAGGTCTTTTAATCATGCTTTTATTAGTATCATGTGTTCTTAGCATTTACGTCAGCAAGTTGAGTTTTTGGGAAAAAATAATAATATCAAATAAAAATAAATAAATAAAACAGTCAGCTCTGTTACACCATTGTCAGCATTGTTACTCTACCTTGGTAACAGAGTTTGATGGAAACTTTTGAGGAACATGCTGCTCTGTATTTGAATTTGCCTTTATATTTCTTTGTTACTTACATGTAAAATATGAATCATTAATATACAGCAGTCCTGCTAAATGTCAGCTTCACAACCTTTTCCAGCAGTATAACATGTATAGCAAAATCAATACACAGATTTCAGTATATGCATCACCCAACTGATAATGACTCACATAATTAATAATAACTTTCCTGCATCATATTTACGCTTTTTAAACCTATTTTACATAATTCACTCGGGTACTGCATTAGTTTGTACTTGCATGAAAGCCATGTGCAGGTATTCCTGGTCCACTTTAAGCCGAGGAACATTTATCTGTGTAACAGATGAGACCTAATTACAACCAAAGCTTTTTTAATCTACATTTCTCCAAAACATATTGTTTTGAATGGAATTCCGGGTGAACTATTCCTTTAACCGCCATATAAGAAAAGATCTGTGACCCATTTTTGTGGTCGCAACCCACCACTTGAGATTCTCTGGTGTACACACTGCAGCTTATGAATGTGTAATGGCAGAGCAGCACAGATGTAGACGTTTACAAAGCCTCTGCCTGGCTCCATCTCTTCTGGAAGTATCTATAATTTTCAGCCTACTTAGCATGATCCACAAAGTCCTATACGTTGATGTATGGATCTATATTTGGATATGCGCGTGGGCATAAGAAACAATGTAGAGGCCACGTCTGCAAAGATACTTTACTTACATGAATACTTGGAAAAAAATAAAAAATTGAAGTCGCCAACATGCTTCAGCTACACTGCTAACCTTAGCGCTGTTTGAGGGACGTATAGTCCAAAACATGCAGAAGATGAGGGCAGGTGTAATTTGGTTAACTCAAATTTGACTTGTAAAATATCAGGGTTGCTGCATTAAATCCACGGACATAAATCATAAAAATGCATTTTCAAGCCAGTTCTAGCCCTGCTACAAACCAACTCCACAATGTTATTTGTCTTCTCATCATAATCAAAGAATCACATTCAATCGCTATAAAGTTCATGAAGATCTAGAGATGTAGGGGAATAGACCAGGGCTATCTCATATTAACCTAAATCAAACTGCATAAATGCTTGTTTTGTCTAACAAAGGTTTTGACACACCTACAGTATAGTTGAATTTACATTCACATTCGAACACACTTTTATCCAAAGCAGCTTGCAATACAGGGGCATAAACAATTCAGTACGGACGGAGCCAGTAAATTTCTAGTAATGACACCTTTAATAAAAAGCAAGATTAGCAGGCATGCCAAGACAAAATAAGAGTTTTTAAATAAGTATAATTAAAATTATAACTTAAGGAAATTATTTAATATTTATTATAGCAGAAAATACAATAAAAAATATTTATATTCTTTTTTTTTTATATGTGTCAATGTTAAAGAGTATTTTATATATATATATATATATATATTTATTTTATTTATTTTTTTATTATTATTAATTGTGTAACATTTTTAGTGAATAATAATAACAGGGCAAACTAATTTGTTTTAAAATTTTAAAGAGATTTTTAATTCATAAATGTAATTTTTGAACATTTTAACACAATTATTTGTGAAATTATTGTAGTAACTGCCTTATTAATATAACTATATTGCGGTGACCCATATATCGTCATTTCAACAGATTCTATCCATTCTATTTATAAACCAATAACAGGGTTGGGTTAATAACTTCATGCATGTTCAGGATGACTAGCTCAAATAACCTACTTCAGCATCTTTCAAGCATTAACCCTTTCAGGACAGGTGCGCACGAAACGCTCTGCCCTTTGTTTCTCGAGACTCTGAATCGGAATGTCGTCTCAACGTTACGTTTTGCATAAATGACCATCTCAGCAACATTTCTACACACAGAGAGACTTAACGTCTCCTTAGATGCATTGTATTCAACCCGTAAAATGTGTCTGTCAACGCTTCACCTCCCTATATGACTCCCAAGAATCTTCTCATTCACCTGAATGACCCGTACACATATTTTACGCAATCTAATTGAGTGTTTTGTCGGCTTTGTTGTTTTAGCACACACCCCTGCCCTGCCTTCATCACATCCACGGGGAGACTCATCTCTGCCATAGGCTCCGGAGGAAGGAGCGCCTCCACGCACTGGTATCCATGCTAGCCAAGATGATCTGCGCTATTCCTCATTATGCCATCGCGAACATGTGTGATGCTGTTAGAGATCTGCACGCGGACAGAGTCGCGCTCGCCTACCTGTGTGTTTGGAGAGTTGTCCAAGCAAAATGAGAGTGAAGACGATCGGTCAGAGAGCGCAGCGGCCGTGCTGGTCCATAGTGAAGCGCTCCAGCTGCTCGATCTCTCCCTTTCTGACTCTCTCTCATCCAAAAGTGATACTCGCATCAGCCACTAGATGCTGCTGTACAGCACGGACCCTCAAAAGAAAAATACATTAATATAATAAAAGTTTAAATATTACTTGGATTTTTTGTTGTTGTTGTTGTTGTTTAGTTAGGTCTACATTATATTTTTCTATATAGTATAGGACAGTTCATTTATTTACGTCCTTATTCATGTTATCCGTTTTACTTATTATTTTAATGTGTTTAGGTCTGCGTATTTATTTAATCTGTATTACTTCTTTATTTATTTGTATCTATTTTGCGTAGCCTATTTAAGCTACTTTATCCAGCTTTATTTATTATCAATTTAAAATACTCAAATTCCAGTGTAAGCTAAAATATTTACTATTAAGGTAGTCGGTATCCGAGAAAAGTTTTTTTTTTTTTTTTGACACTATTTTTATGATTTGGATCGGTTGATTCGGTTCTCGAACGTTCGCATGACTCTTAAGAGCCGGTTCTTTTTTTAGTGAATCCAAAGCATGCAGCACCACTGACTGCTTGTTCTTATTACTGAGTCAAAACATAACCTAATGATTCTTTTTAGTGAATCAAAAACTCACAATAAAATGTGTGATTCCCAGACTCCGGTGATTCGCTTCTCATCAACGAATTAGCCTACTATATAATGTAATGTATAAAAACTTCAAAATAGAATATAGCTTTCTGAACCGAGGGTTACTAGTTTCAAAAATGAACTATAAATAGCTCCTGGTGTTTAAAAAGACTAAATCTGAATGAATAGCCAGCATTATGTTAAAAGCTAGTTCAATTAAGTGCATTTAGGCCTAATATTGGCTTTTATGTTTGCATATAACCATAATATACTTTTGCTCAATTTAAGTTACACCTTGATTTTTTAAATGTACACACATCCTTGTTTGAAAATCAGAAACTGTTACCTGTCGGTTTGGATGAGAGGCTGTACTGACTGCTTCCTGCCAGACATAGGCTTTCACACTCATTTGTCATCCAGCGCCTTGCAGCAAAATTAAATCAGCGTACTTCAGAGGGTCCGATGATGAATACATGACTTGGACTGTTTCCAAACACACAAATTGCTCATTTTCTTATCCCTAATCACTTGTTTTGTTGTTATTGAATTCGAGATGAGCTCAGACGCAGAATGCTTTTCTCAAGCTCTAACACAACAGCTGGCTTATAAAATAGTTGAGAAGAGCTCAATTAAACACGTGGCAACAAAGTGTTTTCCTTGGATGAACCAGATGCAGTGGCTTTTCTGATAAGGAACAGTCTTGTTTTTAGAGCAAAGGTGATTATTTATTTAAGTATTGTTCAGTAATATATAAGTCATGAGAGGCTACTCGTGTGTCTTGTGACAATATTTTAGATAGGGAAGCTGACCTCGATTCATTTCAGGAAGCTGATTCTGTTCACTGTTTTTAAGTGATAGTAATTTCACTAAGCTTACTTTTAGACCAATGTCAAGGTAATCCTTTTTCTTCATGTCCAAACGCAAACTTTAAAAATATGTTGCATATTGACTGAGCTGTGTAAGTTATCTTCAAATGATAATGATTAAGTTTTAGGCTAATTCTAGATCTCAGCTGACTGATACAATCGATACAGTATATCCACAAAAAAACAGGAACACTTTAATATTATTATGATGTAGTAATTTGATGATCAGGGAATGAGCTAGTGATTACACTTACTGAAAATATGCTCAGTAACATTTCTTCTCTGAGAAATCAAAGCCATGGTCTGTCATAAATACTGTCAATGTTTTTTAATACTTCTGCTGTCTGGAGAGTTGCTAAAACATCATTCTTTACTCAACACCTGATCGATATATTTAAGTAAAAAAGGCTTTAACAAACTGTAACAATTATAATCTAGGTACAACTCATTTAGTTAAAAAAAAAGATCAGCTAAATAACTCGCAACTTTATGATGAAAACATCAAAACTATATAAAAGTATTAAACCAAGTGATGTTTTTATAGTAGCTCCTCTAAGAGTGTTTAAAAAAAATGTAATGGTGACATATCTCACATTTATGACAAATTCTCATGTTTGCATCTTCATATCTTACAACTGCTTTACAACTCTATACTTGTGACTTTTCTTATTTTGCACTTTCATGTTTACTTTTTATTTATTTATTATTAATTTCTACAATATAGTAATTTTTTTAGGTCGGTAAGATTTCAAAATAGTTTTGGTAGAAATCTCACTATATTTATCTGATCAAACATACAATAAAACCAGCAATATTCTTATAGGGTTTTCCAATTTAAAATGAACATGTTCTATTTTTAATGTATTTTAAAATATAATTTATTCCTAAGCTGAATTTTCAGCATCATTACTCCAGTCTTCACTGTCAAATGATCCTTCAGAAAACATTCTATTATGCTGCTTAATAAATATGTATTATTATTTTCAGTATTAAAAATAGTGTTGCTTAATATTTAGTGGAAACCTATTTTACATCAGATATGCCCAATTTAATGTGCCCTTGCTGAATAAAAGCATTAATGTCTTAAAAAGTAGGAATTTGCATCCAGTCTCCCCTTAAATCTTGCACAATTATATTACAGTGAAAGAGCTGCAGTATACGCAGACCCATTACTCCAAATCTCTTCCTCAAATTGCTTTCCTTATCTGCTCTAATTTTTTCGCTTCCTTTGAATTTTAAAAGCCATCTGTCTCAAATCTGGATGCTGTTAGTGACACAGCACTGTACTAGGAGCTCATTGCCCAGACTGGCCGCTTGCCTGTCAGCGGTGGTGGGCCGGCTGCTTTTAAAGTGATCTCCTCCTCCCCCGACGTGAATCCCAGAAAGACACAGATCCAACATTCCATCAGAACGCATGCGTGAGCGCAGACCTGGAGGAGTACAGACATTATTAGCAGCACCTGTCATTACTCAGCCACAATAAGGAAGACAGCGTGTCAGTGCGTACGAGCTACAAACTTTGGGTTGGCATTGTTGGATCAATGTGTTTTTTGACTTGTGTTTGAGTCAGAGATTGGCCATGATTCAGTGCAGGTCACAGTTGAGAAGAGGTTTGCATTCAAACAGAGGTGATATTACTAAGGAAACATGAACGGAGAGCGAGGGCAGACATCTAGGTGATGAAATGTCTTGATGTCTGTTTTTATGGTAGGCGTTTCCAAACCACAGTTTTCTGAAAGTATTTTTGGTCTGTATAGCAACTGTGTTTGAGCTTTCTTTAGCTGGAGCTTTAACAGATGATGTCGAGACCATACAGGGTTATTGTTATTAATTCAATCTGACAATAAAATCGATTAAACAGAACATACTAAAAAAAGTCAGCTACAGGTGCCACAGCACAATCTTTCATTTTCTCTAAGTAAAAACAACAACAACAACAAAAAAGAACTATATAATTATATATATATATATATATATATATATATAAACAAACAAATGAGAAAAAAATAAAATAAAAAATACTACTAAAACATACACACACACACACATATATATATATATAATTGTAATTTGTTTTTCAATACTACTAAAGCATCAAAATCATTAATTTTATTTGTTTTATTCAATAAAGAGTAATAAATTAAATATTCTGTCCTGTAGTAGATGTGGGTAGTCCTTAAACTTGTGTTTAAACTGTTTTAAATTTTATGTAATACTTAACTTATATGAATACATTAGTTCAATAGTATAAAATATAATTTGAGAATGAGAGAATACAAATATTCATGTGAAGGCTATACAATATCGCAACAATAGATCTTTAAATCTAATAAATCATTTGTTTATTAGTAATACATATGTGTGTGTGTGTGTGTGGCTACAGTGACAGTGTCTGTCATTTAGTTGTAAGAAATGGTAACTGGTAAGTTAATTTACCAAGTAATCTTTCAAGGGAGTGAGAGGGGAGATATTCCTATGGTTTTGTTAAAACTAATTACTGTATGAAGGTCGACTCCTGATGTGTTTCTTCACTTTTTATCCACCAGAGGGCAGAATTGGTCTCGGATTAGAATAAGCCTTTTTTGTATTAGCTAGTTTAAAATATGACTAAAAGTCAGGCAAATATGAGTCACACAGTGGTATCATTATGAATACATTTTTAATTAAATCGTGAGTTTTGTTGTTCAGGTTTCTAAAAACAAAACTTTGCTCAGAAGCTAGAAACACGGAGTAATTGTTTTAAACACAGCCTAATGTTTTACAGGATGCTCAACTTGCCAAAAGATTATTCATGAACTTAATTTGTCATTTTGGGCAAGCTTGGTATTTAGAAAGAAAATCACAGATTTTGAAAAACTAACAATTAGCATACGCTATAGATTAATATACTAAACTATATATTTAAAAAAAAAATTGATTAGTGTAAATTAGGAAATATTTTTCACCATTAAAAACTGTTATGTATTTATGTATCCTGTATGGGTACATCCCTATGATGTGATCATATTAGTGCCATTTCTTTAGTTTAATTAAATCTGCTTAAAAGGAAGCTAGCTAAAAGCTAAAGCGTATGCAAAACCAGTTTAAAACCAGGCAACAGACTAGTTTTACTAGGCTGAGAGACCAGCAAACAAGTTTAAGCTGGTTTGAAATGTTGGTTATACTTTATTTTAAGGCATCTTTGTTATAGTGTTATTACAAATTGAAGTACTAAGTAATATTAATTACATGTTCTTACTATATTAGGGTTAGAGTTACTTGCATGCAATCCCACATAATTAGGCTAATAGCTATTATAATAGCAACTTAGCAAGTGCATGTAACCTGTAACAAGAACAATGGTTACCTACTGTAGATGTTTTATTAGTGTTTCTCAACCATTTTCGCTGTTTTATTTGCTTTTCAAAAATGTAGAACATGACCAAAGGGAAATGTGTTAAGTTACAAAAGCTTGGATTTTAAATTCTTTCCATTTTTGCAGCACTGAAGCTTCAAAACAAAAAAATAAAATGAAATCAGGTTGCATTTAGGTGTCATAATATGACAGCATCTTCAGAATGTTAACATTTATAGTGACAGCAAAACCTCAAAAGAAATTCCTCATGTTGTGTGAAGAAAGATTCTTTCAGCTCATCGTTGAAAACACATTTTTGTTTGGGCATTTCTCCAGCTCAGCAAGCTAACTTGCTCACTTGAGACAATATTTGCACCGAATGGACGTCAGGGAGCAGCAGCAAACATGTTAAGTTTTTTTGTTATGGTAACCAGATACATTACAAACTAATATGATGAAAGACTATGAAAGTATCCGAACATTAGCTCGGCAAAGCTTTCCTTCAAACATGCCAGAGATGAGAGCTTGAACAACATTGAGGATACTTAAAGGAACATATTTACAATGGAAATTAATAAACTGTTTGGAAGACGCCTATTGAGACTGTCCCTGGACATCTAGTAACTCTATATGTGGCTCCTTCTCTCTCTGAATCCACACTCTGGCAAATGTTCAAGGTGAGGATCAAGGAGCAACAACAGGAAATGAACTGCTTCACAGGGCTCCTTTTGTTTGCAGAGGCCCTTTATTGCTTCTGAACTGAACCCCTGTCCAGAAGAAGAGGTTCAGAGGGTTCAGTAAAGCAGAGGAGTTTGTAGTGACTCTGTTTACTTGATGAAACCCTCTTATATTAAATAAGAGCCGAACAAGCTCTTCTCCAGGCAAGTTTTTTTGTTTAGTAGAAATCAATCTATAAAAGGCAAAAAGAGTTTTTCTTTGTCCCTTGGACAAGTTCCCAGGGAACACATTTCTGATTCTTTTGTAGTTTATTTTATCTTCTTTTCTTTAAATAATATCATTACATTAGCTATGATGTGAATAATCTTGTGTACTTACATACTATTATAACAATTCTAATCCTAACACTAACCCCAATACATGCAAGTCAAATCCAACTCTATAAAGTCACATAGTTAATTCATTTTACTCAATACTTTATATATATATATAGATAGATAAACATATATAGAAGGTGCTCATTCACACAAACACTAAACACCATCATGGTAAGACTCATAAAAATAATACACAATATACAATATACACTATATTACCAAAAGTTTTCGCTCACCCATTCAAATGATCAGAATCAGGTGTGCTAATCACTTGGCCTG
>JAUCMS010000153.1:17906430-17924105 GCA_032357445.1 Enteromius radiatus | reverse complement strand
AGCAAGACACCCCCAATAAAGGAGTGGTTCTGCAGGTGGTGACCACAGACCACTTCTCAGTTCCTATGTTTTCTGGCCGATGTGTTGGTCACTTTTGAATGCTGGCGGTGCTTTCACTCTAGTGGTAGCATGAGACGGAGTCTACAACCCACAAAAGTGGCTCATGTAGTGCAGCTCATCCAGGATGGCACATCAATGCGCAAGAGGGTTTGTTGTGTCTGTCAGAGTAGTGTTCAGAGCATGGAGGCGCTACCAGGAGACAGGCCAGTACACCAGGAGACATGGAGGAGGCCGTAGGAGGGCAACAACCCAGCAACAGGACCGCTACCTCCATCTTTGTGCAAGGAGAAACAGGAGGAGCACTGCCAGAGCCCTGCAAAATGACCTCCAAAAACAGACTCCATGAGGGTGGTATGAGGGTCCGACGTCCACAGGTGGGAGTTTTGCTTACAACATAGGATGTTTGCCAGTTGCCAGAGAACACCAAGATTGGCCACTGGTGCACACAGATGAAAGCAGGTCCACACTGAGCACATGTGACAGACATGACAGAGTCTGAAGATGCCGTGGAGAACATTCTGCTGCCTGCAACATCCTCCAGCATGACCCATTTGGCAGTGGGTCAGAATTGGTGTGGGGTGGCATTTCTTTGGAGGGCCGCACAGACCTCAATGTGCTCGCCAAAGGTAGCCTGACTGGCATTAGGTACCGAGATGAGATCCTCAGACCCCTTGTGAGAACATATGCCAGGACAGTTGGCTTTGGGTTCCTCCTAATGCAAGACAATGCTAGACCTCATATGGCTGGAGTGTGTCGGCAGCTCCTGCAAGACGAAGACATTGATGCTATGGGCTGGCCCGCCCATTCCCCAGCTGAATCCAACTGAGCACATCTGGGACATCATGTCTCGCTCCATCCACCAACGCCACATTGCACCACAGACTGTCCAGGAGTTGGTGGATGTTCAGGCCTGGGAGGAGATCCCTCAGGAGACCATCCGCCACCTCATCAGGAGCATGCCCAGGCATTGTAGGGAGGTCATACAAGCACGTGGAGGCCACACACACTACTGAATCTCATTTTGACTTGTTTTAAGGACATTACATCAAAGTTGGATCAGCCTGTAGTGTTTTTCCACCTCTATGGGTTAATATGTTTGATTCCCATTGATATTTTTTGTGTGATTTTGTTGTCAGCACATTCAACTATGTAAAGAACAAAGTATTTAATAAGAATATTTCATTAATTCAGATCTACGATGTGTTATTTTAGTGTTCCCTTTATTTTTTTGAGCATTGTAGTATTAATTATAATAATACCATACAGGTCTGTGAAGGGGTCAGATAATTTGCTGAAATTAAATCAATCCAAAATATAAGCCAAAAAACAGTCCATTAACATAAATATGCAAAGAAAACAAAAAGAACACCTCAAAATAATGCATACTGGAAATATTTTTTTAAAGGAAATCTATAGAAGCAATATTGTTTAAAATGAATCAGGCGTAGATAATATCAGGGTTTGACCCAAATTTTTTGTGCGATATGAGTGAACACAGGTACACTGAAGCCCTTTTCTAGCATAAACATAATTTAACAAAAAATAAGGGAAGTGGACTACTTGTAAAACTACTTGTCACACTGTGAACACACCCTTTCTCTAATAATACAGCAAAAAAAAAAAACTTCAAAATGATGATGGATAACTTAAGTATTAATTGCTAGTGGCCATTTACACAAAGAAAAAGGTAAATTATATTTACATTGAATCTAAATAGTGGTAGATATAGTTAGAGCCAAGAACATATATCCACAAATACCATATTTGTACTAAAGTTAAAAAATAACTACGTAATGGTGGGCGGAGTTCAGGAAATAACAACGTTGACTATTTGCACAGCAAAAAGCTACTGGCTAAAGAGTTTGCTTGCTTGCTCACTCACTCTCTCTCTCTCTCTCTCTCTCTCTCATTTATATTTGTTAACTGATGATACAGATTTAAATTAAATGTACCAAATTTTTAATAAATGCTGAAAAAAAAAATCTCATCACCACAGCATTTTATTACCAACTTTAGTTATGTGTAAACAAACAAAACAAACAAAAAAATCCCTGTGTAGGTTTACTCCGCCTGAACAAACACGAACAGGATTAATAAACTAATTCAACAAAACCTAACAACCATTGGAATTTGTTGAGACAGTGGGAGCTTAAGCCTTAAGAACCTGAGAGTCTTTTAAGTAGTTAGAAAGAAGACGACCTGTGGAGAGCATTAATCATCTCCCAAGATGCTTGGAGACTGGGAATTAAATTTTACTACAAGAATCTGACAGCAGAAAAAGTACAGCAGATTGGCTTTAGAGAGGCCCCAAACTTTAGACAATGCAAAGAATGCAATGAACTTTGTGTTAGCAGGGCTTCAGAACGCGACTAAAACGATCACATTTGCGACCAAAAATATTGATATTCAAGTTTTTGCTGAGGTCGCCACTGGCAACTATCAGGGCTGAACTTAACCTATTAGAAGGGTAAACAGCCTCTTATGGCCCATGGGAATCAGGGAGCCCCTTCCGATTTTGCGAACAAATATATTTATTGAAGAATGGTATATCTAAATATCAGGTCAGGAGTTCTGAAGCGCCCACCCCCCCCACCGGCGCATCTCATATACACACACACCTGCAGGCAGCAGCAGCCCCTCCCAGCAGTGTTTTTCTTGGCTTGTGCTGAGGTGAGTGGAGCTGGTGATGAACAAAAGATTAAACTACCGGTGCCTCGAATAAGGCTCGAATTTACTGCTGATTAGCCAAAGACAAATATATAGTTAACCTGTGTTTTGCTAGCATGCATGCCTCATGAGCTACTAGACTAGCTAACGTGTAAGAGATAATCGCTATACATTTTGGTTATTCTAATCTAAATATATACTTGAAACTAGTACCATAGAAAATGTTTTCAAAGCATGCACATTGTGGAATGGTTTCCTTTGCTGTTCTATAAACCTAGTGAATACTAAGGAGACGGTGGTTTCTGTGTGAACTGATTATTTTGTAGACATCTTTTGAAAATTAAACAATTGTTTGAGGAAGATAAAATTAACTTTTTAAATTATTTTTTTTTAAAAAGGAAGTCAGTGTTGCGTTAATATATATACTTTTTTGTTTAAAAAAAGAAAAAAAAAACGTATTTATGAGAAGTGCCCTTTATTTCACTTGAGCCCCTGCCCCTCAAAATGTCTGTGCACGTCCCTGAGTGACAGTGTTTAGTGATTTAGTGATGAGGGAGCACACTTTGCATGCATTCTAGGCTGTATATTACTTTCTGAATGTCTTAGAACAGAGATATTCACCTCAGTAAAGATATTATTGTGTTTTAAGTCAATTTTATTTGACTTCATGTTTCAAAATGACTCTCTTGTGCTTTTCCTAGGTGTGTCGGCATGAAAAGCGGTGCACTTTTATACATGCCCGAATGCTATGATTGGATATTTTTGCTTAATAACAGATAAGATTTTCTATTTGTTTCTCAGCAAACCATACCATATGCCTTCAGAAAACTTGGGCTATGGGATGAGTTGCATGGGATAATTTCATGTTTGTAAAAAGATCTATTAAAGTGCAATATTTTTTTTTATCTTCTTCTGTGATCCGAAAAAAAGAGAGTCTAATATGGCTTTACAACAGACTAAAAAAAGTGTCTATTTTGAACAGACTACAACAGGTCAAGCCATCAGCTGTGCAGATATTGGCAATATCATTAACAATTCTCATTTATATCATTACTACAATATAAACTATGACTTCTTATAATTACTATGACTTCTTTTTATCAAGATCTTTAGATTATATGTGGTGTTCTGTTAACGTGTGAACTTCATATTAGCCTTGCCATCCAGTAATGGATGTATGAAAGATATGACAACATTTCTATAAGGTGCATTGAGGAGGAACCCAAGCTACACTGTAATAAGCAAACTGTGCTTAAAAAAATTGAGGAAACCTGTTGCATCAAATTTATATTAAATAAACTTCATGCAAGAAAGAAAAGATTTTCCGCTAACAAACAACACAATTTATTCAATTGAAACTGAATAAATTGTGCTATTTGTACACTTGAGTACACTCAAGTATCCACTGAACGTCAACCTCTGTCACTTAAAATGACAAAGTTATAGAGTTGCTTGAAAAAAGTAATGCTCATGGTTTAAGACAAACAAAGATTAAATGAAAACCAAACATCAAGGTAGGTGCAATGTGGTTTGTACAAATTTCTTCCACCACAGACAATTTGCTTCCAGAGCTACTGTTACAAGCTCCATTCCGGTGCTAAATTCTTAGGTATTTCTTTTCTCTGTGCAAATTAAAAAGTTATGGAGCCACATGCTCTTTTAACACTCTGGAGGACGGGTGAGGGTAGAAGGCTCAACCCACAATGACCTCTTCAACTGAACAGGGGTCCTTAACATTTGTCAGGATTCTTTGCGTTGTTAAAACGTCAGCCCTTCCTCCTCCATATTCAACTCGCTGAAAAGCAGGTCATGACACTGAATGCTGCGCTAGCATTGTCCTTTTATGAGTTCAAGTTTGCAAAGTGTGGCATCTGCACCATGTGGCTTTCTGTTATGCGTATGTGATTGCACAGCCTTTCAACTGGGAAAACATAAAACAGGGCCGTTGTTGGCCAAAGCAGGTGTGAACGATGAGCACTGAGGTGTGAATACTTTAACCAACTACGTGCTTTCCTCTATTATGGCTGCTCAGTTGGACAACATGAATGTTTTGGACGTCTCATTCAGCATCTTCTTGGCCAATATCTTGTAATTCTTTTTAGACTATTTAATCAAAATGTGTTTGTGAAAAAAGTTTAAGGTTTGTTTCTCACAGTCAAATATTTAGGAAAACTACTCATATCAAAAATGGATGGCATTCAATTTCAAGCAACTTGACAAAACATCACATCAACCCCAAAACACACACCCACCCTCTCAGCACATTGTGAACCAGATGGAAGTCATCAACTTTTCCATTCGTGCATGCAGTCACTTTCTCTGTCCAAGTATTTTTGAGACGCATCATTTCAAACAAATAATGCTATGCTACACTGTTGTCTTGTCGTCCATAAAGATGCTACCCTTATTCTAGAAATTCCAAATAACTTCGTAAATTGAGACTTCTGTTTGTGCTAAAACAGAGGTGCTTTGTGTGCGTGAATGTTTTCCTTAGAATGTGCTGTCTCGGGGCAGAGCTGACCTATAAACCACGGTGTAACTAAAGGCTTCTGTGAGGCCCCTCGCTGCCCACTCACTGACAGAATCCTGAACCTGACATAATCACGAAAGCATGACTTGGATAATGCAGTTCTCTTGATACCAAAAATCAAGTTGATGCTATTTCTACTTAGACTTGGTTAGCATTAAACAAACACTTAAAGTGATAAAATGTTGGCGGAGGAAGACATTTAAAAGAATGTTGGCGTTGAAACCACATTGGGTTTCACTGTATGGACAAAAAAACATTTTGTGGGTCTCAAAAATCTTGTTTCAAATTTCACAGAAGAACGAAAGTCTTTCAGGTTTGGAACGATATGAGGGTGAGTAAATAATAAGAAAAGCTGAATTATTTGGTGAACCATCCCATTTAATTTATTGCACTCCATATGTCCTGATGGGAATTATTACTAACTTAAACCAAAACCACAATCTAAGAAAACTCCCACAAATAAATTAAATCAAATGTAATTAAGTTTTTGGCTTACTCTTGAAATTTGTTGGGAATATTGTTGTTCATCATTTGATAATTGCTTTGAACAAAACTGTCTACTTCACTACCAGTAAATTCATTACATGTGTCTACTCTTCAACTCTTATAGCAATTGTGCTACTCTTCTAATGATATGTAAACAGCTAAACTATGAAGAATCGCTCTCATTATTGCAAGCTGCTTAATCACACTGGGCTGGGACACTCTAAAAAGCCCTTAACAATGTCAGGACTTTGTGACTGTGCTCAAATAATTTACTTACAAATTAGAAAAAAAAAAAACTGTTCACTATTAGCGGATTATACCACAACATACCCATGATGTGTGCAATTTGGGCAGGGTTGAGCATGAGAAAATTGCTAATACAGTTGCGTTTTGAATTATTACATTTGACCATAATATGCCAGATTCAGGTTTTAAAAACAGCAAAGATGACTGCCCATGCGCTATTAGGTGTTAAAATGCGTTAACTAAATTCGGCAAATTATGCAAGTAATTACTGTAGAGCAAATGTCCTGGTTTTGAAGTGCCCTGTGTGACGTATTCATTTTGGTTTGTTCCTCCCTTTTTACACGTAACTGTCAATGAAAGAAGAGCTGTGGAGGAAGGAAACTTTTAATGGTGATCTTTGAGAAAATGCTGGTTTAACCCACCCCCGAACAGCTCTATCTCCAACCATCTGTTACAATGTCGGGGGAGTTTGAGGCCAGATCTGTCTGTTTCTATAGCAACACCCTGCCCTTTTACTTAAAGGGGGGTTTCAAGACCTGTATTTGTTTTGCCTTGTAGCAGTCAAGTACTTGTCTTCAAACACTATCCTCTCTTTACCCTTTACTTTTTTTTGAAACAGGAGATTCACCACCACCACCCCCATCCGTCATCTTACACAAGGGTGAAACAGCACAAAGTGCCCAACCCCCATCTACCAGTTTGTACCCCAACCCCCAAATGGCTGAGCACTCACATTGAAAATCCCCGCCAGACAGAAGCATATAGCTAACCTTCTTATCCGTTTTACAGCTTAATGAGTATATTGACACTTTACTCAGTTTACTCAAAGAATACAATTATTTACTCACCTCCATTCCAAAATTGCTATTTTTCCATGAAACACAGTTCTAAAAAGGACAAAACACCATAAAAGTCCATACTATTAACACACATTTAAAGTATTTTGAAGTAATAGTGCAGAAATGAAAGTTTTGACTGATAACTTCACCTTTGGTCTTTCACACATTGCGACCCAAAACAATGCATTGAACTTTCCCAACCTTGATGCATCAATGATTTCTTAAACCTATAAAATTATGGCAAAAGGGATATTATTAGTGAATGAAAACATACATATTGGTTGGTTCCTCACACAAAGGGCTCTTCAAAAGTATCCACAACCACACTGTCAAAGTCAACAGCACTATGAAAACACAATATAAAAACACCTTATACTGGTGTGTAGTCTGAAAGATCTGTAAAAGTATTTATTACAGTAAAGTATGTGTAGTAAGTAAAGCACAAATTAGGCTTAACAACACAGGTGGTAAACATTATGACCGTTGGCACCTGATTCTACTTCCCTGCAGAACTATAAACTGAGCTCTAACAACTACGTGTAAGTTTATGGCATTAGTTAATTACTAGCATTGAATAGCACCATAACTAACTGAAGGTGTTTAGGCTGTTTGTGTTTATTAAACAATAACCAACCTCTGGATGCAAGTGATTAGATTCGCACATGTTTTGAATATGGAAGTCTGTTTTCTTGTCAAAAGCGTTGTGGGTAGCAATAAAAATACCATGAAACAAACCACATTAGACAGTTGCATTTATCTGACTGGCAGGCTATCGGATTCTTCTATGCGATTTATTTGAAATAGATTTCTAAATTACTCTGGCAAAAGAAAAAAGGTGCCAAATTATCTTCTGTGAAATTACTGCTGCTCAATAGTTAACAGAAACGGATGCATAGCATAGAGAATATTATGACAAAGGCTTAATAAAAGGCTTGACATTTTAGGCTTGATTATATATTCAATGCTGTAGTTTGTGATGAAAAATTAGCTCAGCCTCAGTTATTCTGTGGGTATGGCCATGGGATATAACATATGAAGTCTGTGTTTTCTCTGTTTTAAATAGATTTATTAGTTCAATATATTTAATCTTTAATAAATATTATCTGAAAGAAAACAAAAAAAAAAAGCATGAACCACTATGCTATCCATTTTTTTTTGTCAACTTTTCAACAACAAAGCACTTGAACAAACACATAATTAAAACTTCAAAGGTTTCTAATATAGCACATGAAGTCAGCATTAATCTCTGAAATGTATGTTTACCACTCAACGATTGGCAGAATTACTGAATCCCAGAAATGGAATTCAAATAAGCCTGTCATGAATTCTGTCAAGACTTATCATTGCTACACTGCTGACTAATGCAATCTAGACATGGAAAAAGCATGCTGCAAACTACTTGTGGTCAAGCAAGCACCACATCTTTTCACTGCTGCTGGCAACAGCGCTCACCCTTTGCATAAACATCCCTCCCTGGACAAATCAAAGCTCCTAGCTTTCCTGCATCTTAAAGGAAAGTGAAAATTCTGTCATCATTTACTCACCCTCAAGTAGTTCCAAACCTGTCCGAATATATATATATAGGCAAATGCATATTTTCAATTAAAGATATCGTATAGATTTCATATAGACTGCTTTTGGTGTTCTATACTTTTTTTGTTATTTGGTGCTCAAAACATATTTGTGTGTTTTACAAATAAGATAATCTTACTTAAATACGAAATGTTTTTTCTCTATTTTGCAATGGTGAAAAAGGTTTCCCTTAATGATCATGTCATGGCTAGATTGCATTTCTTGCGCAGCTGCATGTTGGACACGTGAAAAATAATCATATTGTTTGTAGTTGCCAAAATAGAAATGTACGCTTATAGTGAAGTGAGAGCGACAAGACGGCAAAGGATTCTGTAGTCTTCCTAAAACAGTTTCACTTGAATACTACGTGAGAGAGTGAGAAACTGGCCAAGGGAGGTCCACCATGTTTAAATGGTATAAGGTTGTAAGGTCTAAATAGTCTGGTTTTAAATTATTGTTCTACAACTGTCGATACCAAGGCTACTAGGACTTTCCTGATTGCCTGCCAAAATGAGTTTAGATGGTGTGACGTCAACTGCAGGAGCTCAAAGCAGCCTAGTTACAAACATTCTTCAAAATATCTTCATTTGTGTTCATCAGAACAAAGAAATTTCTACAGGTTTGGAACTACCTGAGAGGGAGTAAATGATGACAGAATTTTCACTTTTGGGTGAACCATTCCTTTAAGGGATGTACAGAAATGGTTAAATACAGAATTTAAAAATGGCTGTAGCACAAACAATGCGGGATTTAAAACTATAGAAAATTTAAAACAAAGCTTGAACCCTAAAAATATGAGCAATAGAAATACTGGTGTTTGTTCAGTTGAACACCACTAATTATACTTAGAATTTTATTAATAGTAATGCATCATTCTGGAAAAGATCACACTCCAGAAGATACCAAATGAGCGGCACCTGGACTGCATTCCAAAAGAATGGCAAACAAAACGTGAAAACATCTCTATGAAAGAATCAAATGCTAAATTCTTTGGTGCAAATTTGTGAACATCTCTCACATTGCCTTACCAATGTAAATTTAGTCTTTGCAATACCACTAAAGTTGTATGCGTTGACATTGCATTAAGTTTTAATTGAAGATTACAGGCAACTATCTTCCTGTTAAATCACACTTAGAAGTGTCGAATGTGTGTCGCTCTGTTAAAAACATACCCAGAAAGGGAAACCCCCCTTAAAGCCTCATCCTGTAGAAAATGCAATGGAGGAAAGATCTTCAATAACAACAACTTCCGAGCACCATCCTCGACAGGAAAAGGGAAAGCTGTTTGTTACATACAATGACATGTTACGTTCAAGCAGTGTTTAAATAGATATTTCTTTTCCTTCTTTCCTTTTTTTCTGAACAGGTGTTCACTGACCATTGAATATATACATTTATATTTAATACATAAATAAACATACTTTTCAAAATCAACCAAGAGCCCTTAGAATTGGAATTTAATTCCAATCCCAATCCAGTTGTTTGTGTGCTTTAATACTGGCTTAATTAAGTTGTTGCCCTATAATCATTGTCATCACATGACAAATTGACGGAAAAAGTTTTGCAATTAAACACAAGTGATTTATTTCCTTGTATGTATTTGGTTTTTTTTTAGTCTATTGTCTGGACCAAAGAGAAGAAGGAAAAAAAAAAAACTAAAAAGAAATCCATCAATACAACTTAAGAGGAAAAAGGAAGAACAACATAACAAATAGTTGCAAAAGTATAAAACCCCCACATTAACAATGGATTATTGAAATGAATGTGGCAACAGAAAACCAGTAAAACAAAATGGTTTTCAATGACTGGTTTTTAATAGTTGGTGACGTACTTTTACAGTCATACTTATAATGTGTTATGGTGCCAAATTATGTATTGCACTTGGAGTAGTTCCCCAAAAATCTTCATGTCATTTTAAACCAAAATGACTTTCTTCTATGGAGCACAAAGGAAGATATTTGCATGTAGTTATTTTGCATACCGTCAATAATCTTATGAAACTATTTTATATTTTAGCAAATTGGAGGCTAATTCACACAATCTTTTTTTGTGAATGTGATTATGCCTCCATGTTAAGATTTATGTGTGGAGTTAGGGAGCTTCATGTTTAGTTTACATACATTTCCGCTCTAATCACATCATCCAAATTTACATGAAATCGCTACTTCATAAAACAGTTAAGATGTTTTGATTTGTTTTTACTTAAATGCAAAGATATAGCCTTTATTTCTATCATACACAACTATTTGCTGAAAAATATACATTAAGTTTTATGAGGTGCATCTTTTGTCATGCTAAAAATAAAATTGTTAGTTTTAAAAACCAAACGCTTATAGAATGAAAGTATGCAACATGCATACTTCTGTATTGATAAATCCATTACTATGGACTTTGCAGTTACAAATAAAAGTCCCATTAACCAGACACTGAAAATCAATAATATGGGGTACATGCTGCCACTTAAACAAGTCAATGTGTGCTATTGTAAAATTAGACATTTTTATCATTTCTTTTTACATATATTTTAAATATGTAATGGTATGCAAACATGTTAAGAGTATGAGCTAAAAAAAAAAACACTATATAGAATAGACTATATCAAATTTCATAGACAGGCCTGGAAGGGGGTGGGGTACGCAGGCGGGAGGAGCGCCAGTAGCCTCTTTGTTTCTGACGCTATATGAACCCCACGACGGAGTGTGGCGGGCGCACATGCTGCAATAGTCCGAATGGGTTAACAACGAGTGTGGTTTTCATCGTCAAAGATAGCTGAGAGATGTGGTGATATTCCAAGCGTTCGTAGAAACTCTTACGAAGGACTGAAGAAAAGTGTGGAAATCGATTTAACGAGGTATGTTTTTTTTTTCCCGCTCCTCAACTGATTGAAAATCGCCAACGGATTTTTTGGTGACATCTCGCGCACACACAACAAAACAGCCTCTCTTTTTGCTAATTTATGCGTTATCGGATGTTGGGTGAGACGTTTTACTCTTATTTTCACTAACCGCACCATTCGAGTTGAATTGGCGTCTTCGAGTTGTTTTATAAGGGGCTGTCGCGTCTTTCTTGCGTCAGTCAGAGAACAATAGTAACTTAAACTTACGCACAGCTGGATGGGCATTTTCATGGAGGGATAACGGACAAACCGTTCGTAGCTGTACGACACAGCTTGTAGCTTTCTGTAGTCGGTATTAAAGAGTTCTCGTGTTCTTGTGAATGTGGCGTTGAAACGCAGCCACGCTGCTGTTTGGGATGTTGGCTTTTTCCCTACTTCGTGAGGAGCAAGAAAAGATTCACCTCAGGTAAAGGCGCGCCACCCTTTGCGCGCGCCCACATCGACACGTTGCGCTTGAGTAACATTAGAGTTAAATATTTCTTGAAATTGTACTTTTTTGTTGTATCGTCAAAAACAGTATACTCCATATTAACTATTTTGTTGTCGTTTATTTTGGTTAAATAAATCTACAGATAAGAGGGATATTTTCATACTTTGTATTTCTTGTCTCGTGACGATATAGCCTAACGTTACTGAATGATCATTTTAAATCGAGTTGTGTCTTTACTATTGGGTTACATCATAACAAATTAAACAACTGAGAGTAAAAGCTATCATTGCTTATGTTTATATAAATATGTGTTCTACGTGGTCAAGTATATTTACTTTTCCTATAGTTATATTAAAGTTAGTTATTGTCGGGTGCTATTTATTTTTTTAATCTCTCGATGTTAAAGATTACAAAACAAGAAACGTGAGTATTGTTTATATTTAAAGTCGTGTATAAATCGCTTTTTGTTTTTTTCATGCGCTTATGTCAACACCGGCCTCCAAGAAAACTTAACCCTAGCATTTGCCGAGTTAAAAAAAGTTTTAAACCATTTATTTCATCAAGATTATTACAAATAGTTTCAGTTGAAGCCCAGTCTTTCATGTTTTAAACGCCAGAATTGTCTACCAGCCTGCCAGAGTAGTTCATAAACTCACATTTTGTGAATTAAATTTTTTATAGGGTAAGTGGCCATATTTTGTTTTGAAATATTAAAGATGTACATCATAGAGACGTTAACTTGCAGCAAATGCACATTAAATACGATGATCCTGCACCAAACCGCTCTTAAGTTTCTTAGAAACGTATATGTTGTTTTGAGGTAAGTACCAGTCTCCTGTCCATTCCCCAGAGCTGAAGGAATTTTGACTGGAACGATAACTACTTTGTCAGATGTCTCCACAAACCCACACTGTTCTCTCTCTCAAAGTTAATGTCTGACATGGTAATGGTTCCTCTGTGTGGTGCTGCTTGACTTAGACAGTCAGGGGTTAGGTTTTAGGTATTGGTGAGGGACTCCTAGTTTGTTATTTCAAACCTGAATTAATTAACACGTATATGAATGAGTGTTGGTAATCAAACAATTGCTGATAGCCACTGACTTCATCATATTGAAGTTTAATTCTGCTAGAACCTGAACTTTTTTTCTTCCTTCTTAATGTGTTTCCATTCTGATTATACCTTTAAATATGAAATGAAGTCTTTGTCTAGTGCTACACCAGTGACTACTTGTCAGTAATCCCAGTTGTAAGATCACACCTTTATAAGATTGTCAAGCTAAGTGTGTTGTTAGAGTAGAGACTGTTTGGGGCCCTGCTGATGTGTAATTTGAGGGCCAACTGGGCACCAGCTGTGGAATGTTGCAAACGACAACCACACAATTGTACTGCTGTCGGCAATCGGATATAGACCTTTGTACAGAGTACAAATTACAGTGATTTGAAGCCTTTAAATGCCACTCATAGTCTCTGTTCTCTACCACAACAGTGTGTCGCTCGCTTCATGCAACTGTCTCTAATAAACACTTGGACAGAAGTTGTGGCCATTGGCAGAACGTCACGACTAGTTCCCATTAATTTGATTTGAATTTAGGCTTGGACTGGATTGAGTGTCAAGGTTCTCACGGTTGTGGAAATCGATAAATCAAGTAATGTAGAATGTTATTTTTTCCCCTAATTAATCGTTGGTTACAGTTCACTACTATACTAATCAAGTAAAATGTCTCTATTAAATCTCTAGTCTATTTCTCTAGTGCTGCTGTGAAAATACTCATCCACTAATCAAGAACAAAGTCATAGAAAGTCTGTGGTCAATAATAGAGGGAACCCTAGAGAGTCTTTACAGATGTTTTGATAAATTCACACACTAAACATTGTGGAAAAATCAAGTCACAGCCTTGCCTGAAGTGCCTTTTGTTTACTTGGAGCCGGTGTGGATTGCACAGTTTGATTAGACCGGCAGATGACCCCATCTTCTCTCTACTCTTAAAGTAGCTGGACTCCAGCTTGTAACCAAACTATTTTCAATTGGTTGCCTGTTTTGAATTTACTTTGTTAGGGCTGCCAATTTCACAGTGACTTCTGGGCCTTTAGTTGACCAAAATGAGAGGAGAAATTTCTTTTGGTTTCTCAAGTCTACATGAGACCAATTGTCTTATTTGCTTAACACTAGAGTAACTGAATGTTTTAACAAGTAAGTGTTACACACTAGAGGTCAGATAACACTAAGGTGGTAAATTCGTTGTGCTGTGTGTGTGTGTTTTTTTTTTTTTTTTTTTTTTCCCCTCTCCATTTGGTGGTTGTCAACTTGTCTTATCCAAATGTGATTTTAAGATTTTTATTTTTTATTATTATTTTATTTTATTTTTGTATTATTATTAATTGAAAGACCATGCAAAGTGAGGTAAATTAAAAAAATATATATATATTTAGGATATAGTCATAACTGTTTCTGTAAGGGCAAAATAACAGGCAATTGATTTATTATTATTAATTTGATTAGAATTAAAATGGTTTGTATTAGAATTTATTATTTATTTATTTATTTCTGTTATCTTTTCCTCACCATTTTTGTTTGGCTTGCTTGTTTCTTTGAAAGAGCTTGATAGAAAAGTGACCGTTTAGCTCCATCTAGTGGGACTTTCAGGTTAGTCAAACATTTTACTCTTAGGAACTTTTCTTATTGAGTAAAGCACCTCATATATTGTTTGTTGTAATTTTGCTTAGATGCATAGAAAGCTGTAAATCTCTTGTTCTTAAAATTGAATCGGCACCTCATCTCCTAAAAATAGTCAACACTTTTTTTCAGTTGGTCTAGGTAGGTAAACCATATTCATGCCATGTTTATTATTATATGTAATGTATCTTTTTGATGCTGTTTTCAATTACTAATTGTTGTTGTCTTGTTCGTGCAGGACTGAGACGGCGGTTCTTCCTGAAGCACCATGAGCTGGAGCTTTCTTACGCGGCTGTTGGATGAAATCTCCAACCACTCCACCTTCGTGGGCAAAATCTGGCTCACGTTATTTATCATCTTCCGCATTGTGTTGACTGTTGTTGGGGGAGAATCGATATACTATGATGAACAGAGCAAATTTGTGTGCAACACCCAGCAACCTGGTTGCGAAAATGTTTGCTATGATGCGTTTGCACCACTCTCTCATGTAAGGTTTTGGGTTTTTCAGATCATTATGATCACGACCCCCACTATTATGTACCTGGGCTTTGCTATGCACAAGATCGCTCGCATGAATGATGATGAGTACAAGCTGAGTAACCGGAAACGCATGCCTATGATTAAACGTGGAGCTAACCGTGATTATGAGGAGGCAGAGGACAACGGTGAGGAAGATCCCATGATGATGGAGGAGATCCTGCCTGAGAAAGAGAAGGCACCTGAGAAGCCCTCCCCTAAACACGACGGCCGGCGGAGGATAAAGCGGGACGGGCTCATGAAGGTGTACATCCTGCAGCTTCTATCTCGGGTTGTTTTCGAGGTGGGCTTTCTCTTTGGCCAGTATATCCTGTATGGTTTCGAAGTGGCCCCCTCATACGTGTGCACTCGCAGCCCCTGTCCACACACGGTGGACTGTTTTGTGTCGCGTCCCACAGAGAAAACCATCTTCTTGCTCATCATGTATTCTGTTAGCTGTCTTTGCTTGGCTCTCACTGTGCTGGAGATCCTTCATCTGGGCCTCAGTGGAATCCGTGATGCTTTTCGACGACGTGCGCGCCATCAAAGTGTCCCACGCCCCCGTGGTGCCATATGCAGACAGGTGCCCACTGCCCCGCCAGGATACCATACTGCTCTGAAAAAAGACAAGCTGTCCATGGGATTAAAACCGGAGTATAACTTGGACTCGGGTCGGGAGTCTTTTGGTGATGAGTCATCATCACGAGATATCGACCGCCTGCGTAGACACCTTAAACTGGCCCAGCAACATCTAGATATGGTCTATCAGAATGGGGAGAGCAGTCCTTCACGCAGCAGCAGCCCAGAGTCCAACGGTACTGCTGTTGAGCAGAACAGACTCAACTTCGCTCAGGAGAAGCAGGGAAGCACATGTGAAAAAGGTAAGACAAAAAAACAAAAGTTTCACACAATAGGTTAAATCTAGAAATAGTTTATTGT
Organism: Enteromius radiatus; assembly: GCA_032357445.1. Classification (NCBI taxonomy): domain Eukaryota; kingdom Metazoa; phylum Chordata; class Actinopteri; order Cypriniformes; family Cyprinidae; genus Enteromius; species Enteromius radiatus. The sequence goes on along the minus strand of JAUCMS010000153.1, from coordinate 17,908,251 downwards.
GTGTTTACTTGTTTATAAAATGTAGTTGTATAGATTGAAATGGCTGTATCTAGAATGTATCTAATCTAATGAAGTAGAAGCATATTTATGTATAATATATAATATTTATTTATTAATTAATAATTATATTTATTTGTTTTCCTTTCCTTGTGGAATAAAGTTCAAAACAGAGACTTATGATGTTTCTTACTCAGAATGTGGGTATGTGAGTGTTAATTTTTTTTTTCTTTTTCTCTCTGTCTGTCTTTCATAGGGATCCGTGCTTGATTGAGACTAATAGACTATCGTCTGCATTCCCGTGCAACAAAGCGCCCCATCTTTGGTTGGCATTGCTCATGTTGAAAAGCGGGAAGTGTCTGTATGTGCGTGTTGTGTGTTTTATGTTTGGCTGCTGAACCTTGTGGGAACGGAGTGGAGCATGTGTGTCCTCGTGCACACCGGTGAATCTGTGAGAATGTCGTGCAGTGTTATGGCAAGTGAATGCTAAGTTAAAATCTCAGAAAGCAGCATCTCACCAACCAGTTATACTTGACATCAGCCAGTCTGCCTGATACTCCAAAGTGCCCAAAAGCTATTTAGGAAGATGGTTGTTTTCCTCAGTCACTAGGCGACTGTGCAATGTCTCATTTCTTGTTTTTTGTTTTGTTTTGTTTTGTTTTTCATAGGGAAAATTGTGGTTCTTCCATTTGTTTACCACACTTCTTATGAAGTGCCAAGGGTTGCATCTCAAAAATGCCTTAAACTGGAGTTTACATATCTTTGCCATTCCAAAATGAGATGGACGAGCCAGTGCAAAACCACATCAGAAATGTAGTTTAGTGTGTTTAGAACAGTTCTGTATTTTGAATAGTGGACCACAATTAGTGTATGTTTGTAATGAACAAAATGGAAACCTGGAAAATGCTTGAATACTTGTGAATCAAATATTGATCTACAAAGTAGCTTTTGATATTATATTTGCATATTGCGTACTTTACTTGTATATGAGAAGTATTTTTGGTTACTATCCTCTTTATTTTGAAGAAGCTTCTCCGTAGGCTACTATTTCACTCTTATTTGTTTGCTTTTAAACAAGATTGGCCGTCGTTTCATTTGACCAACTGTATGAAAGGCAAACTCAGCATTTCAGAGAATGTCTTCACACAATTTAAAAGCACTAATAAAAAAAAAAAATAATAATAATTGTTCCCCCCCTTCCCCCTTCCTACTGGTGTATCATTTTGTCTTCTTTATGCAAATACAAATAAGTTGGTCCAAATGCAGTTTATACTGAATAGCAATAAGGTCTCAGAATTGAAAGCCATAGAGCCTAATGTTTAATACATGGTACCAATGCAATCTGACGTTTTGAAACGGTTTAATTCACCAGTCTGTTAAAAGCCAGGTTTTCCATCTTTTGATACATTTTTCCAGGATCATCTCAATTTTTTATATTTTGTAATACTTTTTGTAAGGTTTTGTAAAATATTTTGCAATCTTCAAATAAACCTTTGGTTTAGAAAAAAATGCAGTCATTTCTTGTTGTTCGTTTCTCTATGCAAACGTTAACTGCTCTTGAATAATGACAGACTGATATCTTTGAGGCTTATTTAAGGTTTCTAACCACTGCCTGATAAAAGGTCCTTTTGTGTCAAAAATTGTTACATTTACGTGAAGTACATGACTGATTTATTATTATTTTTAAGATGTGTAAATGTACACACACACACACATATATATATATATATATTACAGTTTTTCTGAGTTGCTAAAACACTAAATCCCATTGAAAAAACTAAACTGTCAACTACCAAAACCAAACTACCAAATCAATCCCACAGT
>JAUCMS010000153.1:17876932-17887954 GCA_032357445.1 Enteromius radiatus | reverse complement strand
TACAACTTTTACACAGTGGAAAACCAAACAGAGCCGAGCCGAGGCGAGCTGGTACTGTGTAGTGGAAAAGCGCCATAAGTAAGTTACGTTTTCTCATTAAAAAAAACCTGCTATGAGTTTTGAGCAGTGAAGGGTAATGTAAATGCTTGTTGATTTTCGTTACTCTATCACAAATGCAGACACGGTTCTGTTTACAAGGTGCGAAGCAACGCAACCAGGGGTGTAACGATATATGTATCGTGTCTCGTACGATTCATGGTCATTTTCCAAGTCAAAGCGATCATCCCTATCCCCTTGTTAGTAGAGACCTGAGTGAGCAGAGTATGTGCATGTCATTATTTAGTCGTTTGCAATGCACTTGTCAAAGGGAGCCATGTCATTTCGTCATTATCTTCAGCTGGGATTTTTGGGGAGAGAGCCAGAGCTAGAGGGTCCAATAAAGATGGAAGAAATGTGTTTTTAGCCGATTCTTGAAGTTGGACTTAGCTGCCCTAATGTAACATAATGCCATTTTTTTTAATAAAATCAGAAATATTTCATATGTTCTTATCACTGTTATGCAAAAAAAATAAAACATGTAATGGCTTTATGTGCTGACTCATATCAAATAATTGTATTGCACTGATGATATCATAATTGAGAGTTTGGTCTACAAAAATGTCTAAAATGCATGATGATAATTAGATTTATGGTTGGATTATTTTTTTTTTTTTACTGAATTAGTAAACAACAAAAGCATATAGAAATGCAAAAACATGATGGTCATCATAACTATAAATTAAAGAATGTTTTTGTATTACCAAATATAAGCCCTCTCTTTCTTTTCTTTTTTTATGGATATTGTGGTGTAAATATTTAAAATTTAGTTAAAAATTTAAGTTTTTTTTTTTTATCCAGAGAGGATGTTAAATTGTTACAGTACAATATACAATACAAGATAAAACATATACAAATAAATAAATAATATTCTTTTTCTATTCACATAAGAATTCAATATCATAGTGTCTACAAAATACAAGCAGCATAAGTGTTTTAAACTCATAATAACAGGAAATGTTTCTTCCTATTATACTTTCTCAAGGATCATGTGACACTAATGATGCTAAAAATTTAGCTTTTCTTTGACCGGAATAAATAAAGATATATTACGATATATTCAAATAAAAAGCATTTATTTTAAATTGGAGTAATATTTAACAGCATCACTGTATTTAGTGTGTATATATATATATTTTATTTTATTTTTTTTAATAAATGCAGCTTTGGTGAGCAAAAATTACATACCTAATTTTTTTTTTTTTTTTGAATAGTACTGTGTGTTTTATCTATGCTTCTATTAGTTTGCACCTCAGTTTAGTTGCAGGCTTGCCTTACTGATTGACATTCCAGTCAACCCATGGTGACTCGTCTATGATTGAGTAATTAATTATCAAACACCTCTCCCCCTGAAACGCATACAGCATCATTTATCCTATCTGTGTTTGTCTGTCCACAGAGCCAGTCTGTGCGACTTGGCAAAGTAGTATTCTGAGTAACGACAGCGCTTAGTGAATGTGACTAAATGGCAATGTTTAGGCCCACGCTTTATATAGTCTCAAATAACAATTTAAATCAGTTTGAGACCCTCGCTAATCAATTCTACTCCTTAGGGTACATAATTAACAGTGCTGGATGACTCATGGAGATTGGCAGATTGCACCGTTTGCCGCATCTGTGGCTGAAGAGGAAAGAGAGGGAGAATTTGGCTCCAGCCGCTCTTACATGATGCTTAGCGAGAAAAAGCGATAACAGGAGACGGGGCGTAACTGTAGGTGGTAAATGCGGCTGGACAGATGACAAGTATGACTGGCGATCCGCAGAAAGGTTGTCCCCTAACTGGAAAATTGGATGTTTATCACAAGCAGTGTTATTTAGAGGATTGTCTTAATGTCCCTGAGGCCTTGTGTTGTCTGCTGTGTCTCTCGATACTTAACTCCTTAAAGGATTCATTCACACAAAAATGAATATTTTGTCACTATGTGTTCACCCTTGTGTTTTTCCCAAACCTCTGTGATTTTGTTTTTCTGTGGTGTGCTAAGAAAGATATTTATAATAATGTGTAATTGCTCTTTTCCATAATGTGAATGGTGACCATGACCAACGAGCAACAAGGCTGGAATATAGTGCAAGATTGGTTTGGACTGCTATTATGTTGCTTTTATAATGCTTTTTTGTCCTTTTTGGAGCTTGACAGCCCCTTGTCCCCATTCACTTTTATTATATAGCATGAAATAACCTGCTTTTTTTTTTTTTTCTCTAGAAAAAGCAGTCATATTTGACCCATATGTGTCGTATATTTGTAGCAATAGGCAAAAATACATTGCATGGATCAAAATTATTGATTTTTTACTTTTTTGCCAAAATCATTAGGATAAGTAAAGATCATTTTCTATGGAGATATTTTGTAAAATTTCTACTGTAATTTATTTAAACTTAATTTTTGATTAGTAATGTGCACTGCTAAAACTGCATTTGGACAGCTTTAAAGGTGATTAAAAAAAAAAAAAAATATATATATATATATATATATATATATATATATACACACGCATAGGCTATAATTCTCCATTTCGAAAAAATGACAAACTCAAAATAATAGAGAAGAAATATTGATTATCAAATGGAATTGAATATAAGGCTCTGTAAATGACAAATGTATTTATTAATTTTTGCACATAGTGTGAAATCATTTAGTATTTGTGTCACTTTTGGTTTAGTCAAGTGCCTGCTTGGTTTTTCATTGTGCTCTGGCAGAACTTGGCGAGGCTTGGGTTCATTTGGCAATCCGCGTCGTCCGAAACCCAAGATTGCAATAATGAAAAGCTTGTCTGTTTATATGATGAGTTTAATGAAAACTGAGTGCAGTCAAGGTGATATGAACCTCATTGTCACCTAACTGTGACCCTTCTGCTGGCCTTTGTCGGCTATGAAACCGTTATAATGCTCCGCTGGGCTGGCAGACCAAGCGGAGGACGCATAAGGCAGACAACAGCCGAGGGAAAGGGATTGACCGCGGTGAGAGAGTGAGTGATGATTGTTTTGCCCCTCATAAAGTCCAGAAAGGCACACAGTCACAAGGCTCATTTCCTGCTCTCTGTTTATCTGAAAACACACAGCTCTGTATGGAAATGGAGATGTTGAGTTCTTGCTGCTCAAATGATGCTCATCCGACTGTTTATAAGCATAGTTCACCTTAAAAAAAAAAATCCTGTCCTCATTTATTCACTCTCAAGTTGTCTTAAAACTCTGTGGGTTTCTCATGGTGATTTTCTTCTAACAGTTAACTGTGACCATCGCTCTCAAGCTCCAAAACAGAATAGTTAAACACTGTTAGAGGGCTGTAGGTCACCCTAAAATGTACAGATTATTATTTACTCATACTCACCATCTTTCCAAATTTAAAATTGTATAGTTCTTCAAAATGATAATTTTTTGTGTGTGTGTGTGTTCTGCAGAATAAATAAATAAATATGGTTTTAGAACAACTAGTAAATGATCAACAAATTCTCAATAATGGCAGCATAAAGTAGTAGTGACTTAGTAAGACTTAGTATATAACACACAACATCTTTTTGAATTTTTGAACTGATGACAACTAGTTATTTTAGTATTATTGGAAATATTATTTTTGTTAATATTTAAATTTTTTGTAATATTTTTGCCATTTTTAAAATATATATTTTAATACTTTTTAACTGTTTAGGTTTATTTCATAAGTTTTAGTATTAGTTTAGTTTTAAATGATTCATTTCCAGGTAATAGTTTTGATGCTTTTGCTTAAACTTATTAAATCATGCTTCTAGTGTTTCTAGTGTTGCATCTAATATTTGTATTTTATTTGTATTTTCAGTTCGCAAAAATTAGTATTGATAATTTTAGTATAATGCTAAAAACCCTGACGACAGCTGTAGATGCTGGTAAAGCTGCTCAGAGTTTCTTCAAAAAAGTTCCCATCTTGTGTTCCACACAAAAAATAGCTTAGGGATTTGGAGCGGCATCAGGGTGAGTAAATAATGACAGAATTTTAATTTGAGGCTGATCTAATTCCTTTAATGAACACCTACTGCACCAAATCACTGCTTTAAACACACGCAATCTGTTGCTCACCAAACCATTTTTTTAACACGTCTTGTGCTAGTTTACGCTGCCAAACCAAGACGTCAGCGACTGAGCGAATTTCTTAATGAAACATTTGGGCATAGTGGCATAAGAGTGAATTTGATGGCACACAACACCATTTACCACGTCAGCCCTGGCGAGAAACCCAACTGAAAATCACTGCCTGTCTGCGAGTAGACATGGAGTTCCTTTCCAACACAGTTCCCTCAAAAGTTGCACAACATTGTAGTTTTTAATGGAATGTGACACAAAGAGCTTTAGCTGGGGTTTAGCTGAGGCAAAGACATTGGGAAAAAGAGTTTTTTTTTTTTATGGTCAGGCTTTGCTTTCTATGTTGGTTCTTAGCTTTGACTCATTCAGACTTGCCAAGCAATAAATGGTCACTCTGATCAAAAGCACAGAAGCTTTTAAACATTCATTAGCTCCTTCAGTGCTGCGTAATGGCTAACCGCTATTATATTTGGCCTGCTCATGTAGCGTACATGAGCGAGCAGCGGCGACTATTGTACAAACACAGGCGGCGATCTGTCATATTGGATTGGGTGTCATTTGCCTGCTGATGTCTGTAAAGCGGGTTTCCTCTTCTGGCCTGTCAGCTTGTATCAGATCTGCTCCTCCATGATGGTCACCCTAGACGGCTGGTCGGCCATGTCTCACTTTTTTTTTCTTTTGTCCCAGACAGGATGATGTAAGAGCGAAATGTGGCTGAGGGTGTGTACGTGTCTTCTCTTTCCCCCAGGTTAAACCCGCACCCCCAGACATGAGCAGTCAGGGTCAGTGGACGCTTGACCGACTTTGGCTGATTTATGTCCTGAAGCTATCTGTTAGCATTGCGCCCCGATTACTTGACACAGTTTTATTTCAAACTAGGCCAGCATTCCGATTCTGAGTTATTTTTTAAAAAATATCTTTTTTGTGCAACATGTCTTGTTACAGTTATGTATCGAATGGTTTCTGTGATCATGGAAAGCCTGGAATTAGCTTTTTTAAAATGGCCGTGTCTGATGTCTAGAGAGCTGAAGCACCTCAGTGGTGATGTATGTATATCAGTTTATTATTAGCAGATGTGTATACTGTGTATATTTATTTTGTGTGTATAAATACGCATGCAAAAATGTAAAAAAAGAAAAATTTAATGTTTTACTGAAAAACAATTATTGAAAATATATTTATATATATAATATAGAATATATAAACATACATGTATTACATAAACAAAACTTTTATTTTTATTATTTCAGTTGTGTCAGGCTTCATCATGCATCTTTGTTTGTGTATTAATAATAATTTAATACTGTAGAGAGAATGATATTGTAAGATGTCATTTATTTTTATTTTTATATACAGCACATTTTCTATTTTTATTTGTATTTTTATTTATTTTATATTTATTATGGCAGGTTTTCAATTTTCAACTGTGGCTGTTTTGATATTGACATTTCAATTATTATTATAATTATTTCATAATTATATTTATTTATAGAAATGTCTTTTTTTTCTAGCAATTGCCATAATCTTTATAGCATTTTGTAATATTGTACAAAAAAAAAAAAGATAATATTCATAATATTTCTATTTGATTCCCAACCATCAAAAGCCAGCAATTTATCATCAACCCAACCGAACTGTACTTTCCACATACGTCAGAAACCCTTTTTAGATAGTTACGTTTCATTTGAATCGCTTGTGTGTGCATTATCTTGTTGTTTATCAGACGTTATTTCATCCATGTGTGTCTGTGTTAGAAGACGCCTCTGACACCTGAGAAGTAGGACTCCTATTGTTTTAGTATGTGAGCAACATGACTGAAATAACAAACATAGTGTGACGGCCATGGAGCATAGAAACCAGCCGTTTGGAAAGATGAATGTCTACACTCACGTTCTGGCTGTGGAGGGTCGTCTGAAGCAATAAACATCTTCAAATCAGCCTATGGCAGTGCCTAAATTTGTCGCACAAGTTAATACAGTTTTCCCAGATGATGTTTGACCTCTTGCGATGCAGTGCAGTTCACATGTTTTGATGTAAATTCAAGAGAAAGCCCTGTACTAATATAATCTGAGCTGAGAATAGCAGTGCAGCTCGGGGTGGAAAACGACTCTTTCCTTGCGGCTCTTCAAATGCTACTTTGACTTTATATCAGGGGTTTCCCTCGAGTCAACCCTGCGTCACTGTGGTTCACACGGTCGCGCTGGTCTTGCTGCCGGGGCCATTTGTGGTTTTGGACGAATGTGTTCGGTCAGCGATCTCTGAAGCGTGAGGGAGTGAGTGACTGAGCTGTAGTGTTCAGTTGGGGTCAGGGAGGAAGCTCACTCCGTTAAACACTCTCAGGAAAACATTACGCCTCGTGTAGACGGACACCGCTGCAAATGATGTTGGAGAGGTGGCTTTCTTTGGCAGCTTTTAATGGTGAAGTGTGTCATTTTTGCTTTGCGCTGTTCAAACAAACAGAATGGTTCTATTTATTGAATCGTTCACTGAGTGGTGAAAATGTTTTTGAGTTAAGTAACGCAAAATGGTACTTGTTTATAGGAAAAAAGTATTGATTTGTAAACAAATGACTCGAATAATGATACAAATACATTTTGAAGCTGTAACTTTTTGAGGTCTCTTTGAAAAATTCTATTCATTAAACAAAAAGAACCAGTTCAAAAGAGTCACTTGTTCACCAATAGTACCGGACTTTTGTCTTTCAAAATATTTACATTTAAAAGGCCCCGTTTACACTAGTGAATTTTAGTTTTAAAACTGCTACGGTTACATCTATCGTTTACTGTAATCTGTAAAACAGAGACTTTTGAAAACGTTTTAATTTGGAAAATGCTGGGTATGCGTTTTAGTGTAAACGGAGCAAAACAGACTTTGGAAAATGAGGGCGTGGCTGCTCTGCGTATCCTCGACGACCGCGTAAACCAATAACATCATGTGCGTTGTTTATTTAAATAATTAGTTGTACATGCATGAATGGTCATGTGACCTGTGTTTTAGATTGTGTAGTGTAAATGGAGATTGTTTCTGAAACGCTAGTGTTAACATGGATTGTTTTCATTCTAAAACGCCATTTTAAAATTAAATTATAATTATTATAATATAATTATATTATAAATTATAATTATAATTTATTATAATATTAGTAGTTATTCTCATCATATTTTGATATTATTACTGTTAGAAATGACACTTAAATGAAAAAAACAATGTGTAAAGTTTATGGTGTTTTTTTTTTAAGTTGATTTGTAAACAAACTATTATTTTTCTTTCTCAAATAAATAAATTAGTCTTTAAATTTAAGTTAAATCAAGTTACTGATTTGAATCATTGATTCGAATCATGAAACAGCTTACTGAATTAGTTGAATCTTTTCTTCACCTATTTTATTGAACTGCCTTAGTAACTGCCACTTGTTTTTTTTTTATTATTATTATTATTATTTTTTGTTCATTTTTATCGCCTCTAAAAAAATCATTAGGGAACCTGAACTGAACCTGAGTTTTGTTTATTTTATTTTTTTTATCTCCCCTAAAACCAGAGGAACTAAAAATCATCAGAGAACCTCAATCTGAATCATCTCTGAGAACTAAGGAACAAAATAAACAAAAAAGGCATTAAGGAACTTGAGTTCGAATCAGAACCAGAATGATTAAATTACCGTTTTTTCAAACATGCGTAGATTTTTATGGGACCAGAATCATTAAATTCTCATTCCTTCTTCAAATATGCACTAATAAAATAGACATTTCTTCATACTTTACTTACAACTTTGTTCACAAATATGTCATTGTGGCCCAAGTCTCCGCCCATGCATTCTCACATTTACTCGAGATCTTTATCCACTGTGTCCGTGCACGTCCACTTTCTCTCTTTGTTTATTACGCTCATGGGGCGGGAACGGCGCCATGTGAGACATGTGATGACAGCAAGTGCAAAAGACTGCCGGAGGAGCTGGAACTAAACTCCCTCCAGTACATGTAATCCATGCCACCTGGCCCCAGTGAGAAGCCATACTTTCTTTGAGAGGAAAGCTGGAAAATCAGACGTCCCGTAAAGATTGTGTGTGGTTCTGCAGAGACGTGCTTCTCTGAAACAAACAGATTAATGGAGTATTATGCTTCGCTTCGTTCTGGGGCCTGTGATGCAACACCTTTTCCTGGTGTGCGTGGAAAAATTCACGTCAGCTTGGGAGTCGCTAAGATGAAATCACATTTTCTTGGCACGTTTAATTGGAATCGAGTACTCGCAGTCTCGTTTTTATTTGTGATTTTTGAGGGCATAGATGTGTGGTTTGGAGTCGCCTTATGTAAATGTAAACCAGGCATGCCCTTGAGTGTTTTGTGTCATGGCTTCCCTCATCACAGCTGGTGTTTTCAATGGGTTTGAATTTAGAACAGCACTAAAGCAAAATATGTGCACTGCCCAATTATTCATGCTGTAAGATCCATTTTCAGAATTTGTTGTGGTCTGATTTGCTGATATGTGATTTCTTGTGCATACACCTATCGATTACTTGTGGCTAAAGTGAAAATGAAATTAAAATTGACACTAGTTTTTTTTTTTTTTTTAATAAATTATAATCATATTCCTGGTCTGACTTCACCAGTGTAAGCTTTTCCAGTTGTTTATCTTCATAATCTTTAATAAAAATGTAATTTGAATCTAAACCTTAAACTAACTCTAAATTTCCTTTTTGTCTGACTTCATAATTCCTTAATTTTCCAACCTCTGATTCAAACCGCCTGACTTCCTGTTTAATGCCAATTCATTACTAAACCAGTCCAGGATCTTTATTTGGTATACACTACTGTTTACTGCTCTTATTATTATAATTGTTATTTTTTATTATTTTTATTTTTTTATTAATTGATAATTTTATTGTGTAGGGATGCATTAAATTAATCAACTTAAATGTATGAGTATCTATACTATTTATGTTTCAAATCAACTTTGTTCTTTTGAACTTTATATTCTAAACAATCCTAAAAAATCTATTGCAGCTTCCAAAAAAATCAGCAGCACAACTGTTTAGCATTGATTGATTCTCTATCTTTTTTTTTCTCATGAAATTTATCAGAATGATTTCTAAAAGATCATTTGACATTGAAGACTAGAGTAATGATACTGAAAATTAAGCTTACCATCACAAAAAAAAATTACACTGCTGCTTTTATTGTATTTTTAATAAAAAACAATGCAGCCATGGTGAGCAAAAAGATGCCATTCAAAAATAGGGTTGTAAATGGACCTGTAAAACCGTTTCTGTGCATTTTTTTCTCCTTACCTAAGCTACATACCTTCTATCTACATATCAGACAACAATTTAAAATATTCTCTCAATGCATTCTATAGCACCTTTAAAACCCCAAAGGTTTAAAGCACAATAGATTACAAATAATGCTTTACATTGACTTTCAAGATAACCGATAAATTGCCAATGCTGATAAATCTGCCAATATTAGGCATTCCCCCCCCCTTTTTTTTCTCCCAAATATCGATATGTTTTTCTTTATTTTGATGGCACTGAACATTTCAACCTGAGCAGTCTGGTTGTGAACATATGACTGTGCTTCAAGGTTTGGTATCTTTAGGTTCGCTGTTAGAATGCCAGTATGAACAAGACCAAATATAGGCTATTTTCCTTTTTTGGATCTGGAACAAACGAACCAAGAGAACCAAACTACAAGTGTGAATGCACTGTGAGTGTAGTAAGTGTTAGGTTTTTTTTAACACACTATTACATTGGCACTGTAGATACTTGCGTTCATATTTTTCAATTGTAGTCTGATTCACAATGAAAGACTGTTCAATGAATTGGCCAAAAAAACCTCATGAATCAGTCTGAAATTCATTAACCCACAGGTTTTGCTTTTCTTGGCTTTCGTTTCATTCAAATGAGTCATTATTTTCATCCCGTGCACTGCGTGCAGCTAAATATGAATGTGAGAGCTGTTACTCTTAGTCATGTGTATTTTGTTTGGTTTATAATTGGGCCTAGTTTCAGTGAGATGCGATTTCTTCTTTAAATTTCCAAAATAATTGTTATAATGAATTGTAAAATTCTCTCAGGTTCCCGTCCCTATTAGCGTTACCCAGCCCTACTTGTCAGAAACATAGTGTGGGTGATTTTCCTTTACTCTAGGCCTCATTTCTCTTGGAACAGCTGATGTTTATGGTTACATAACATGGCTAAGCTGTGATGCCCTGCTGAGTGTTAGACTGCTCCAGATACTGTTGTTATGCTGACAGACAGGTTCTTTTGTTCCAGGTGGACATAAGGAGAAATGTACACACACTTATTGTGAGGCGAGCTGCATTACGTCTGCTTGACATGTGATGGTTATTGTCAGTTCTGTTGAGCTTTGTGACAGCAAATATGGCAAGCTGGGAGGGAATGTGTCAGCGTGGCAGATTGGTAAAGGGTGGTTTACACCCGCCCCGCCGCGTGTCAAAAATGTGTCACAGCGTCCTTCTGCTCTGGCCTTTGTCACGTATGTACTGACCAGGAAAAGCCCACTTGAGTGATGTGTGCATCAGATCTGGCTCTGATACAAAACCTAGTGTTCTGCCTACGTAGGGAACATTGTAAGGCATTCCGGTTGACCGAATGCTAAGGTCTCCCATGTTTTACAGAAGCCAATTGAAAAATGCATAAGCTGGCGAACATAGAGTTAAATATAAAATGTTGATTATAAAAACAGTTCAGTCATTACTGAAAGTTAGCAGCACAGATCAACATTATTGAAATTTATTGCAAATCAAGCCCTGCGAAAGCACTTTTTGGACGGCATACAGAATTGCTTCCTATATTAAGTGTTTAAAAGCATTCATTTATGAGATTGTATTCTATTTTTGTTAAATAAGTAGAATATA
>JAUCMS010000153.1:17842934-17876832 GCA_032357445.1 Enteromius radiatus | reverse complement strand
TTCCCTGAAAATAATTGCACACCTCAGAACGTTCGTCAGCCAATCAGATTCAAGCATTCAACGGCCCCGTAGTATAAGATGATAATAATGAATGTTTCTTGAGCAGCAAAGCAGCATATGAGAATAATTTCTGAAGGATCATGTGACACTGAAGACTGGAGTAGTGTTATTTTAAATTATAGTAATATTTATGATTTTACTGTATTTTTTTTTTTAACAAGTAAACACAGCCTTGATATCAATGATCCATTTTGTGGTCTGTAATTAAATGTAATAATAATAAAAAAAAAAGAATACTTTTAGAATGTAGTGTCTTGAACTTCAATAGTGGAAATTATGTTACAGATGGTAAGTTCAGTTCATTTGTTTAGGGAAAAATAAATTTTAAATTAAATAAAATGAAACAATGAAATTAAATTAAATATAATGCAATACAATTAAATACAATACAATTAAATATAATTAAATACAATTAAAATAAAATATTGCTGTTTTTGCTGTATTTTTTTAAACCATGTTATAAATATTTGTGTTTTTATTTTATGGTAGGAGTTAAATTTTTTTTTTTTTTTCAGTGCAGATGCACAGATAACATATTGCTGTATTTGTTGGCCAAAAAAATTCAAGTGTCAAGGGTCCTAGCGTGAGTATTAATGGCGGGAGACAAACTCCCTGAGTAAAAGACCCCTGTATTCCTGGGCACCCTTCAATATAAGCAGCACACTTCAAACCTCAGGAAGGGTCTAACCGAGCCGGTGACATTCCTCCATCAGTGTTTCAGTCTGTTAGAAGCCCAGACTTCTGTTCCTAAACAAATTAAGGGGCACATTACTTTTCCCTAATACGCTGACAAAATGTAATATTTTCCTGTGTCCTGACATCATACAGGACGACACGTGTCTGATTTTTTTTTTTATTTTTTCTGATGTTTTCCAGCACCTCAGTCTTTTCCTATAGAGAGTTATGATTGGTGTGACCTTTCCTAATGATTATCCCGACCACACATCAGACAGATGAAAGCACTTGTGACCTTCATTGAGCCGTACAAATAGAAATCTGCCATTAGAGACCTCTTTAATTTCATAAATTATGCTGTACATCAGGAGAAGAGACTCTTTTTTTTTTTTTTTTTTTTTTTTTGGTCTAGGTCTTTGAAAATGTTGCATAATTATTTGCATAATGCTTGTTATACACCAGGGTGGTGTTAATTCACAGACAGCTTTGACAGCTCAAACATAGAAAGCATTTACATTGGTAGGCAGGGTAATTATGTTGCCTTCAAAAAGATGATTTCTGTTCGCCCAGCTTTATCACCTGTGGAGAAATGAATGCGTTGCATTGTGCATCCAAGTTGACATTTAACATGTTTTACACAATATTTGTACATGCTTTGGGATTTTATGCTGTCAATGAGTATTTGACTGTTTTAGTACTTCATTATTTGAAATGTAAAAATGTTGTGTAATATATTGTATTTGTTATACTTGTGATTTTTCCCCCCCATTTTTTTATGATTTGATCTTGATTTATTTGAATATTTTAATATAATTTGATTAATGATTACCAAAATCAAGCATTTAAAAATATATATTTTTTATTTTTATTTATCATTGATTATTTGATTATTATTTTGATTATTTATTTAATTGACTGCTTGATATTGATTATTTTAATATTTGAATGTTAATATTTTAACAATTAATTGTTTAATGTTAACATTTGATTATTTGGTTAATTTTATATATGATTGTTTGAATATATTTGTTATACTATATATATATAATATACTAAATACTTGAATATATTTGACACTTGATATTTTGTCTTTTTTAATATTAAAATAATAATTATAATATAATTATAACATACTTAAAATATTATTTTAAATATCAAGCTTTATCAATTATTTTAATATTTTATATTTATATTTTATATAAGTATATTATACTTATAATATAATTATTATTTATTATAAATAATACATTTATATTTTATTTATTCATTTTAATGTATGTTTTTTTGACACTTTTTTATAATTTTATTATTTTAATACTTTAATGTGATTTTTTTAATGCTTTCTTTAGTATTTTATGATTTAATATTAGATGATTTAGTTATTTTAATAATTGATTATTATTATTGATTATTATTGATTGATTGTTATTCATTGCATTTTATGTTTAATCTCAGATTTTAAAATATATAAAAAATTTATATATTTTAAATTTATATATAATTATATATATTTAAATTTATATATATTTTTAAAAAATATTTTATTGTTTGAATATTTGATTGATTTTAACACTTGATTTTTATTTTAAGTTTTTTTTTTTTATAGTATGTTTTTAATGTTTTCTTTTGATCACAGCTATTTCCTTTTCAGTTAAGATTGCTGTCATTGTAGGGAGTATCTCACAAATCTTTGGGATGGAGCCATTAATTCGACTTAGCATTGTTTCCTAGATTTCACAGCATGTCACAGTGTCCGTGAGAGGTCTTCCTCTTCCGACGCGGATGTCAAAACTGACCCATCTGTCCATGTTTTAAGAGAGAAAGTGCTCTGTGTTCCTGCTCGGTTGTGGGGGGTTAGAAACTTATCTGTAGTCTGATAGGGTGCAATCCTCCTGTGTTCGTTTTTGCGGTAGATAAGATGGCAGGAGCTCTTATCTGGTTCAAGCTCCTCAGCGCCAGGAGAGCCGCACCACCTCACATCAATCAGCAGATTAAAATAGCACTGTATACAGCAGTATATATACCTGTGATTACTCGAGCTGCGTTCAGCTTCTCAAGAGCAATAACATAAGCATCCCTTGGCTAGTGTTTATCATTCTAAGACCTGCAATTAAAGACCTGGCTCTGCAGATTGTGGCTTGTCCCTCTGAGTAGGTTAAAGTGTTTTGTTCATCCAGTGTTTTGTGCATCGCTTTCTCTTGGAAGGTTTCTGGCTGAAGGTTCATATTCTCCAACTTTGTGTTTAATGTCTGAAAATGCTGCTTTCTCAGGGGCCGTATTAAGGAAGGAAGATGACAAAGCATATTTTCAACCAAAATGTGCAGTTGAGCAGTAAATGTCTTTTAAAAACTACAAACCTTCAACGTTTTGGCCATTTCGTATGACATACGGCTTTTAAAAAATGTATGAATGAAGCTGTATAAATACATAGGAATTTCCACCAATTTGCAAAATCCTGATGCATTTATGAATTATGAGTATGTTAACAGTGTTGAATATTTAGATTTTTGAGTTTTTGGCTACTGAAAATTTGTATATTTTCTAATATTTTAATGTAAATGTTTCTAGGTCACTGATCATGAAATGTGCTTGCTTTTTAAACCTGTGGAAAACAGAGCTATTCAAATAATAGTCATGAATTGGCTTTTTTTTTTTTTTTTACATGAAGCTGTACAAATTTGTAAGAGTTTGCCACAAATTGCAAAACCTTTTTTTTAACTATTTTTATTAAATACATGGATTTATTTTAATAACTTTATACTTTATGTATACTTTTAAAAAATATTTAAATTTATTTTAGGTCACTTAAAGTCTGTTAAGGTTTACTTGACTCACGGATTTGTGCTGCGCGGCGTCTTTACACACGGACGAGTGTGACCTCATACACCTCTGTAGATAAATACCATTTAAATTCGTCTCGTGTGCTTCAGTGCCGTTTGAATGGAACATATACGTTCACTTTAAACTAGAATTATGGCAGAATATCCTTCAAAAAAGACAGGGAAACCCAGAATGCATGCAATGCATGTCTCCTAATGTGTGTTGAAAAACTAAATAAAGCAAAAAATAATTTGTAATTTTTTTCCAAAGATTTCTATAGATGTCGTGATATATCGATATGGTACAGTTTTTTTGGCCACAATAACCATGGTGTGAATCTCATCGTGACAGCCCTGTTAGGTTTCTTAAGGCTCAGAGAGTACTACATTTTTATTGGCGTTTCTATACTATACTAATATGATTTAATATAGTCGTATTATTCAGGTTAATGAGTGAAGAAGCAACAGGCATCGTGTAGATTTTTAGTAATCTAGAGTTTTTCCAGGGTCAGATTTTGTGTGGTACTGCTCATTAGACATGACGTTACCGTGCTTTGGAAGTTTGTCTGAAACCAGTTTCCTCAGGAGGGGC
This sequence comes from Enteromius radiatus, assembly GCA_032357445.1. Taxonomy (NCBI): domain Eukaryota; kingdom Metazoa; phylum Chordata; class Actinopteri; order Cypriniformes; family Cyprinidae; genus Enteromius; species Enteromius radiatus. The sequence goes on along the minus strand of JAUCMS010000153.1, from coordinate 17,872,686 downwards.
CTTCAAACCCGCTTTATGTCATTGACTGTTCAACCATTATAAAGAGGATCCGATGAGGATGTCGAGGAAGGCATAAGTAAACAGAGGCAGGGGAAATGGTGCTGCTGATAGAGCTGTTTCCTGCTGCAGTGAAAGAACAGCCTTATTAGAGCCACAGGTCTGCGGTAGATGCACCAGACGTCGTCTTTTCTGCCGCTCTAGACTTTACTCACAGGGTTTCTACTCAGCAGCTTCAGCAGTAGTAAGTGAACTGCATGTGGGACGCTTGTTTTAGCTGCTGGCCTATCTTTGATTGTTAGTGTTTTGATTCTTTATTGGCATTCAGAGATTTTAATATGATAATGATAACTGGCTGGCCAGTAAGTGAGTATGATTTATTGCATTCTGTAGCTGCTCTGATTGTTTGAATGAGTTAATTCAGCGATTTGTCAGACTGATTCAGACCAGTTTGAAAGATTCATAATGAGAACCGGCTCTTAGGAGTCATTTTTCTGTGACTCAGACTACACTGGTCATGCTTCATGTTTGCTTTTGCATTCAGCCAATTAAAACAACTGGAGTCCTAAGCATAATGCATGCAAAATATGATTTATTTTGTTAGCGAAGGTTGAACATGCATGGTTTGTGTGTCTTAACTTTTCAGTTTTCAATGTCTGAATATTTAAAATATTTCAATATTTAAATTTATTCTGGGTCACTGATCATGGAATCAGCAAATTCTGGATTTAAAAAATAATGGATTTTAATACAATCTTTGAGTAATCGATTTAAATATGGTAAAACTATTTTAAAGGGTTTAAAATAGTTAAAATGTTTAAATATTAAAAAAAAATAAAAATACTGTTCCAAACCCGTAAGACATTCGCTCATCTTCAGAACACAAGGAGGTGGAGTAAGTTTGTGAATATGTATTATTTTTATTATTGATTTCAAATATCACCACATAAAAAAAAATCACTACGAGTATTAGGGAAATAGGCTCAATTTTTAGTTCATGTAGACTTTAAAGACATTTTTCATTGTACTGACACTTGTTTCAGGAAAACATTTAGTGTTTTTATATTTCTGTGTTCCTGAGAATGGTTGTTTGGGCATTTATGGAGCTGTTTAATAAAGATAAAACACATAAAGGACTAAAAGAGGTGCATTTATGGACACCCGAACTAGAAAATTAATTTCCCTGTAACGTCTCAGGAAATCTTCTGAATTACATCATACGCCTTTGGGTTGTAATTAGCTGGGTTTACATCCACATGTACAGCGTTTGAGAATCTCCTGTCTGCTTCGGCACGGTTCATGTCTTGTATTTAATGGTGTAAGTAAATGTGGGCGGGCGGACACAGTTTTGTTTCCGTGTATAGCTACAAATGCCTATGTATATAGAATATCATCCACCTCCGTCCCCTTCGGGCCCCCGGGCCATCTCTCTCCCTCCATGCGTGGCGTCAAAGACAGGCTCTGTGTCAGAGAACAGCTGTGGGCCGTATGGCAGCACAACACCCCCGCATTCCTCCCCTCTAAGCGAGTTTTCATTTGTAGCTGACAGCTTCATTGGGCTTCGGGGTAGATGACTGTTGTTGTCTTTACCCAGGGAGCTCTGTTTCTGCAGCTTTGGAAGCCTCTCTACAAAGTTCTTATTTCGAACGGGATGGTTTGCATGATGTATGCTTCATAAAACCTCTTATTAAAAAACGAATAATGAATAATAATTATATATAGCTTAAAATAAAATATAAATTAAAATAAAAGTGTTTGCAACATTGGTAATTCATAAATGAATAATAATAATGATAAACAATAAAAAAAAAAAAACATTATTAATAAATGAGCAGCAAAGTAGCATATTTGAATGATTTCAGAAGAACCATGTGACAATGAAGACCAGAATAATGGCTGCTAACAATTCAGCTTTGCATCACAGTAATAAAGTATATTTTAAATAAATGCATGTATATGTATTTCCTAAATATAACATAACATAAAAACTTTTTATTGTGTATCTTGAAGCTAACCACTGACAGTTGCTAAATGTTTAATATGTTATGTTTATGAACATTCAGAAATAAGTTTTATTTTATCGTTTTATATTGTATATTATTTTATTTTAAATTGTTTGCATATTTTTATTATGTTGCTTGACCGGTGTCCAGTCATAATAAGCATGTGTGCGCTCTGATTTGAATTCTCGGTCAGATCTGAAATGTAAACAGTTTATTGACGTTGTTTATTTTGGCTGTTGTGCCGTTCTCTGGGGATTTATGCCCCTCAAGGAACAGGAATGTTCCACACCCGGACTTCACCACAGTCTCCACCACAAGCAATATTAAATCTGGACAGTTATAGGAATCAGAAAGTGTCGTCTGGTGCTGATTAAGGCAGAGGGAGAGAGGACAGTAAGGGCAAAGTCAATGCACAGTTACCGCTTCCTAACAAGAGTTTTATGTCTTTTAACACGGTAAATTCTGTTGGAATCAGTAGAGATGCTTTTAGAAGTTGGTACCTGTGATGAGCGTTTTAAATCATGTTTTTGTTTTTGCATGCATCCTAAGAAGTCTGCTGCCCATTTAGGACCTTTCTGGTTTACTGTGTGTATTTGATCAGCAGGCCAAAGGGAAAGGAAATAAATCTTTGTCCAGCTTTAAAGAGCTCAGCAAATCCTTCTGGAAGAGGTGAGGTGGCACGGCTGTATAGGATTGAAGTAAACAGTGAGTCATTAGGCGAAGAGCCAAAGATCAGTGCCATGGTGTCACTTACAGCTTACACTAAGGTGAGCTAAATTTAAAGAGATTGCAATTCTGTTGATGAGCGCTGTGTTGGAGCACAACAACGTTAACAAGACTAAAGCTGCTAATCCCATGATCTTACCAGTGGCATTGAGAGCCAGAGGGCAAAGTTCAGCTTTGAATGCCGAGTAGTTTGAGGTCTATAAAGGTTACAAAATAGTGCTCTGACAGTGATGCCATAGAAGAACCATTTTTGGTTGCCCAAAGAACCTTTCAGTCAAAAGTTCTTAAAATAATTTTTTTTTCTTTACTGTGAAGAGTATTTAAAAAAAAAACTAAAGAGCCCTCTTTTACTATGAAAAGTGTTTTGTGGGATGGAAATATTGCATGTAATGTATGTTAAAAGTTGTTTATGAAAGCGTAGATGCCAAGAAAGAATCTTTTATTATTTATAGTATGTGAAGACAGGCCTTTGGTCTGGTTCTGATTACAATTTTATTTCTTTTTGGTAACTCTTTTCTGTTTCTGTGGCTGTGTACATAGTTTATGAATTTATAATGACCATGTTCACTCGCTTGATTCTTAAAAAATATCTTAAAGGGTTAGTTCACCCAAAAATGAACATTTTGTCATTAATTACTCACCCTCATGTCGTTGTAAACCCATTTTTGTTTTCTTTGTGCAAAAACTGTATTTTGCTATTGTAGCAAAACTGTAGTTGATCCACTGAGGATTTTTACCATTTCTGGAGCTGGGATCATTGCAGTTGTGTTGCTGTCTATGGAGGGACAGATGGCTCTCTCATATCATCAAAAATATCTTAATTTGTGTTCTGAAGATGAACGAAGGTCTTATGGATTTGGAACGACATGAGGGTGAGAAATTAATGACAGAATTAATTCTTTACATTGTGTTCTGAAGATAACTGAAGCTTTTACAGGTTTGGAATGACATGGGGGTAAGTGATTAATGACAACATTTTCTTTTTGGGGTAGGGTAACCCTTTAAAGTTGTATGTGATAATAATGATGACTTGCACAAACTGATTAAGTAAAAAAAACAACAACAACAACAACCAAAAAACAGTTTCAAGATTTTTTTATTTAATATTATTTCAGAACATTTTACTTGTTAGTAGAAGAATTAGCACTTGAGAACCAGTAATGGAGCAGATTTTCATTTATTTATGTATTTATTTATTTTTTGAACAAGTAGAGCCCAATTCCCAACCTTACTTTTCAGTTTATTCCAAAAATTGACTTATTCTGCATGGCTGGCTGTTGCGTGAGCCAAACCGGGCAGAGCTTTTGAATGAGTGATGGCACGGTTCGGGCCTGTGGGGTCGTGGCCTAGTGAGCAGTAACACAACCCCAATCAGAAGCGTGACGTCGGTGGCCTGGCTCTGCTCTGCTGTGCCTGCGTATAATGTGCTGTGATGAGGTCAGTCCGGGGTCTGGAAACAGAGTCTCTGTGTGCTCTCAAACCTCTGACTGGCTCGTCCATCGCTTACTGGATTATGGAATATTAATCCCTGACCGTTGTTATCTTCAAAACAAACAAACAACTTTACCAACGTCAGCAAAACGGCTTTTTGCTTTTTTGCTAAGGCCTTGTTATTCATACGTGGATTGAGTTAGCAGATCTAATTTTAATCTTGGTTTGTTACATCAATCATCTCACAGTTGTTATCGTAGCTAAAGGTCCAGAAGATTAAACCAAGATCAGAAGCGGGTTTATTTAATGTAAACAAGGCGATGCCTAAATCCATTCAGCATAGGTAGTCATGCTTTCAACAAGTTCATCATACAACCCAAAATTTTAATGAATGCAGCAATAGCACAGGGTTAATTTTGTTTATTAATATTTAATTCATTTATGTACAGTGGTGCTCAAAATGATTAGAACACTAGTATTTTCACCAGCTAAAAAACATTAATTTTGCGATTAATCTTCAGAATGCTTCAAGAGACCTACCTGCAAGCTACCTGAGAAACTAAGCACAAGTACACCTAGGGCAAACTTAAAAAGGTATTTTTTTATATATATAAATATATATAAATATATATATCATATTTATTATTTTTATTTTATTAATTTTTTCCTCCTTTTATAGTTTTTTTAATTAAAAAATACATTTTTACTTCTGCTTTGTATCACAGGAATAAATTACATTTTAAAATATATTCACACAGAAAACAGTTATTTTAAATTTAAATAATATTTCACAATATTAAATTTTTTTCTGGATTATTAATCTAATAAATGCATCCTTGATGAGCAGAAGAAACATCTTTAAAAACCATAAAATATCTTACTGACCCCAAATTTTTGAACACTAGTGTGTGTATATATGTATATATATATATATATATATATATACACAAACACTAATTTAAAAAAATAGTCTTATTTTACTTTTACTGTATACTGTATGTACTGTTGTTGTTTACTTTTAAAGGTCTTGAAACACTTTCTTCTCCCTGTATCACCATATAAATGCAAAATATATTTAAACACTCATTAAGCACAAGTATGCTTTTCCTTGAAACAACAGAGATCTCGGACGGTCGATTAATATTTGTGTCAGAGGTGTCACAAGGAACTTGGGATCTTGAGTCTCATCTGATTCACAAATCTGCTTTAATTAGAAGCCGTCCTATCCAGAGGCTTGGTCCCACCCTCTCAAATGTGATGGCATTAATGAACTTCACACTCGCAGAACGCTCTTTCCCGTCAGTATCCCAAGCAGCACATCTAATTAAACGTGATGGAGACTGGACCACCTGAGGAGGGAGAACAGCCAGCCGACCGCCTCAAGCGCTTACAGTCTTGCACACATCGCTCTGAATGCTGGGAGTTGTTTCCCTTTGTGTTTTGCTTTCTATGCAGAAATACTTCTTGCTTCTTAAATGGTTTACCTTCAGTACAATCCAAACCAAAATAAATTATTTGTCTTTGTGTCTTTCCAAACCTTTTTTTTTTTTGGCCATCTAGAAGAGATGTTTAGAACAATATTGACACTGTTCCTTTCTATGCAATGAAAGTGAATGGTGACCTGGAGCTTTAAATCTTTAAAAGCAATAAAAAGCACCATAAAAGTGTCATAAAACTAGTCTGCATGACGCATGCTTTTTATTTCATGTCTTCTGAAGGCATACTTCCACCATTTTGGAACAGAGCAAACCTGATATTCTTCCAGAGGTTTGCAGCATTTTTTATATGCAGTTTAGTACCTATTGAGGATACAAGGTCCGACATTGTCACATAAAATATCCACTTTAGCACAAAGACCAAAGAATGAATGCAGAAAAATCACTACCACACAAAAGTATGAACTCGCCTGCTCTTTTCCACATTTAAAATAATAGTAAAGTCCTTGGAACTTGGAAATAGCACCCAGAAATTCGAAACAAATCAAATCGCCCTTTTATTTAAACTTCTAGAGTACAATTCTGCTTATTCTGCATATCAAAGCATGTCTAGACATTTGCCTCGTTGTGTTGTTCTAATATCTCTGCATTTGTCTCGCTCTGATGTTGTTTCTGCCTTAAGTCTAGTTCTTATATATGATGCAAGAAGAAATATTCCAATTTACGCCTAATGCCTTCATATCCACCAGAGTTTTAAGTTCTCTGAGGATTTGAGGTACATTAATCTAACACAATAATGCAGCATTAAAAAAATGTAAGGACTAGTGTAAAAGCGTCATTCCAGATTATTACATTGTTTTGTGCGCAATCGTCCCCATCTTTTTATCCTGCCTGACGTCAGACTGGACAGTGGTCAGCACGATAATCTCAGGACAGAGAGACCGGATCACGCACAGGGAACAGGGGAGGGATGGTTAGTATGTCAGGGTCTCAAATCCCAAATCTGTTGGTGTTGAGTGACATGAATAGTGTCAGTGTTTGGAAATGAAGGACACATGTTAATATTTGACATATGTTGTTATCGATAGCATTACTAGCACTTTGGCTCATCCCGAAGGTTTTGAACAATATTATTACAGCGTTGGATGTTGATATAACTCATTTTGAACTGTTTGTGCCAGGGATGAATGATCATATCACATGCATTGTTAAAGAGTGGTGTGCTATTTGTTTTTTAGGTGATCAGACCTGCAACATTGTTTGTTTGTTTTTTAACCTGATGAATGATAAACAGACAAAACCCCCCCATAAGTTTGCCAAATCTAGGGCCAAAAATATATGCAAAACAAGACAACGATCCTTGCATAAGATATAAAGAATATATATAAATGTTTTTTTTCACATTTTTTGAACTGTTGTGTACTTAACAACATGTTATAAATGGTCAAAACTCCATAGGAACCAAAGTCTCTTTAAGACAAGTCATGTCACTTGGTGACCATTTTTGAAATGTTTCTCGTGCTTTCAACTGCAGCTCCTATCTCTTTGAATGGGGGAACATCATATTTCCCTAAACTGTTCACTAAGCTTACGATTACATTTTAGAGCCCGACCGATAAAGGATTTTGAAAGCTGATACTGATTCAAATATTTGTTTGTTTTAAAATCCGACAAAACATTAACAGATTTCCCTAAGGTTAATTATTTGTAGTTATTTATGAGTTGTAATTAGTAGCTAATTCCGCTTCACTCTCGGCTTATTTAACAGCAGCAAAACTGGACATGATAGTCACGAATTTTGTCATGCTTATTTGAGTTAAGAGAACTGATGGGGAGGTTCTTTTAATTGTTATTCAAGTAATGTATGTCTCGTGACCAACACTTCACCGATGACCTCACTCGTGGATAACTGCTTCTCTCTGCCCGGCTCTGGCTGGATTAGCAGGTTGCAGGATGTGTGGCGCGTTATACACCAGTGTTGCCAACAGGGACGGTGTAGAGTGCCCTCTGGTGGACAAACTATACAACTCCAACACTCATGACATGGTTGAAGGGTGTTTTGTCCGTTTTTATTTTATTTTTTAAATATTCATTTATCGGCCATTATAAATGCCGATACCAATAGTTTGGAAAATGCTTAATATTGGTCTGGCTCTATTACATTTCATATGTGAAATAACCAATGAAATCTTACAACAACTGTGCAATAAATGTTTTTTTGCTCAAATAGCGTTATAAAAAGCTTATTTCTAAGGCGAGATCATATTTTATTAAAAGAATAGCTCTGCATAATCCATACATGACAAATAGCTGTAAACGACAAAAAATACAAAAACAATGTATAAATAAAAGCGGAAAAAAGATTAGAAACATGCACAGCAGTCAAAGCACCACATCTCCTACAATTGACTTGGTCGGTGTTGCGTCATAGCTATGTGTAGAAGCCCAAGAGGCAAAACTCTTTAGTAATAAGGGCATCAGTCTATAGATGGGGCTGCGGAGGCGCTGCCGCCATTTTGGACTGACACCTGCTGAGAGTCGCTATAAAGATGTGACGGCACAAGTGGGCGAAACGCATGCAGCTCTACTGCAATAAACTGGATGGATGTTGTCAGTGAAGTGCAGGGAAGAAGTGTAGCAAGGAGGAGTGCAACTTTTGTACTTATTTAACAGGAGAAGAATTCATCATATAGTTCTATTGCACACCCAAAACCATCGTATCTCTCAGCCTAATCAACAAGAAAGATAACTCGTCAGTAAATTCCTGACACTTCCGTTCTACTCCTCTCTTATGTCTTACAATCTTTTTCACTACCACTTCCACTTTATTCTCTATTACTATTTACAGTTTTGTTAAATGTGCGCACTTGACAGAAATCTGTTATAACACAACTGCTGCTGATGGTTTTAATCTCTTATATGATTTTGATCTATACTACTATTTTCAGTTTTAAATGTGTGCACTTGAACAGAAATGACAGAAACCTTACAATAGTTACTGAACTTATATGTAAATGTGTACAATTTATTTTAATGTATTTTTTTATTTAAAAATTAAAACACTATGTCTGCTTCTATTAAATCAATACTAAACATCATATGTGGTAATTTCATGACCTAAAGTTTTTAATTTAACAAGGAAAATGTATGATAGGACACAGATAAGCGTAAGTAAAGGGGTTTGCATTCATTTTAGCTTTCTACTTGCAATATGTAGTCAATAGCGGAGAGAATAGAACTCGTTCTATTGAGTTTCGCCTCCTTGCCTTCTATACACCTTTGAATCGTGTTGACCCAGAGCAAAGTACATAAAATGATTTCTGCAGTTGGACGGAACAAGGTATCATATTGGGTCGGACTGTCCGTGGGTATCTGTGACTGGCCAGATGTTGGCCAGAGGTTTAATTTCCCAACACTTTTTGTTATCCGATTGAGTTTTCAGGCAAGAGACTGCTTAATACAAGCCTAAACGTGACGGCGTCTTTGTGTTTTACTTCATTTAATAAAGTGATAAAGACTAGAGTAAAAGTCTGTCACACTTGGATATATTAAAAAGAATTTTAACATTGACAAAACATAGGTAACATTAAAGGTCCACTGAAGTGCCTTAAAATGTTAGCCTATAGCCTAATCATTTTCACAAGTACACACACACACACACACACATATATAATATGAAAATATCCCTTAAAACATACTATAGAATACTCAGAAGTCCTTAGCAATGTTGAGACCCTAAAACCCAGTCCAAATATCTGGACAACCACATAACAATACTTGACAACCACCCACAGTGTCTTAGTAACAACTCCAAACACCTTAACTATTGTAACATGCCGCTACAATAATAAATACTTCATAGGAACGTACAAAAACCTGCCTAAACAAGTTAAGAGTACCTCAGCAACCACATAGTAACACCGTAACAACCACCCACAATATTTAAGTAACATCTTAGCAACCACCCAAACAGTATAAATATGCCACATCTATTAAACATTCAGAACCCCTTGGCAATGTTTAGAACTCTTTAGCCACATACAAAAACCTGCTCAAAATCAGTCAGAACACCTTAGAAACCACACATCAATGCTTTTAAACCCCCACCTACCCTTTTCCTTATTGCAACTATCCAGCAGTAATAGCATGCCACTGCTTTAGCAACAAACCATTAAACTCTATTTGTCAATCCAAACTAAACCATGTATGTTGTCTTCTTTAAAATGTACATTTTGGGTCATATACTTACAGTACAGTCTTACATAGCAAGATGGTTGACTCGACCTTGAGATTTGAATGCGACTATCTGTTTGGAGACGGTGGGATTGTTAGGAACTTAATAATTATTTAAAATGCCCCACTTCACCTTAACTGTGTTCACTTGTTTTCCATCTTCTTTGGGTCCCTCCCTCATCCCGATTCTGCTCCATTCAGGCTGAACGCATTTCAAGCATGAATGCGCTCATTACAGCGTCAGCGCTCTTCTGAAAGGACCGTATAGATTCAGCATCTTTACATACCATTGTTCTTCTCTCATGCAATCAAACTTCAGATGTTTGGGCTCCTGAGTTAGGTGACCTCTAGGTCACAGTCTCCTACCCGAAGCAGAGCAGCATTGTGGGAAACAGGGCCAGGCCTGAAGGAGCAGGAACGGGCCTCCCACACAGCAGCGCCGGTATTGACCAGCTGCCAGCACTACTACAAGCTTTAGTTCTTTAAATGATTTGCTTTGGAGAATGAGTTGAGAGAGTAAGGGAGAAGCGGGTCCTGCGAATGCCCTCTTTGGCCTGTGTCAATTCAGCCTGCCGCTGATGCCATTGCCTTTGTGCAGTTTACTGTAAACAAACAAGCTTTTCTCTGTAAGTGTGTGGCTATTAATCATGCAAGGAAACATGTCCATTTGATGCCCATTCACTTTTTTGGAACTACTGTGATCATTACTCTAATTAGAGGCCCATGAGCCTAAACATTTGTGAAAGCGATGCCTTTTCTGTCATAAAGAGGCTACTGTATGGCAGTACTGTATGCAAATTTTTCCCCGAGGATTTAAAGAACAGTTGAGCTTGAAATGCACTTAAGTGTAGTTACTTTTATTTTGAGCTGTTGCAGTACAGATTGTACAAATATGTTTTTAGCATTATTTTAATTCCTTTTATGTGAAGCACTTTTTTGTAAATACCATATGTAATGTGCTATATAAACTTGCCTTGCCTATGGTTGTAAAATTAATCAATTATTAATAATTCAATTTCAGCCAGATATGATATGATTCTGAAGATAAGTCAGTTTTGCAAAGTTGATGAAATTAGTTCAAATTAGCAATATATAGCTAGTGTCATCGATGTCAGTCAGTCATTGATTATTGCTGATTTAACATGTTTAGATTCCATATATTATTTCAAATATATAAAATGTACTACTTATTTAATGTGTCTTAATAAGGTTTAAACGCATTAGCTATCATGATCCAACAGTTAACAACATGTCTTTTCTTTTTCACAGCATGTATTAGTTCAGGCATACAGTAATTTATATTAATTTTTTTGATCAAAATCCGGATGGAACCACTGGTGTACAGTAAATGGAAATCCATTTTACTATTGAGTTTGTCAGACTGTAAAAATGTCGTTGTTATATTAAGCCCTAATATTTAACCAAACCAACACACCCAAGTGCTTTGCGCAGTAGGTCAGAGACATAAAAGTAGAGCATTGACATTTTATTTCAATATTTCCTTTGAAATGTAGCTCTGATCTTATAATTGTATGCATGAGGTCCTTCATATAAATTCACCCCCTGTATTCTTAGCAGCACTACCTGTCATCCACAGGCTTCCTAATTGCTGGTTTTAGTTCCTTCGCAGTATGGGGTGGGACTATTTAAGAAAACTGCACTTATAATTAAAACATCGCTGCGATGAAAGTAATGGGTATCTCTTGCTCGTCATATAACCTATAGTGACAGTGCTATTACATTTGCATTTTTGGGGAGCCTCTGCCACTTTAATTTAACGAAAGCAGAGCAAAGACTGGAAATTATGGGGGAGGGGCTGGATGGAGAAGTGGCGCGAGACATAATTGAACTTGAAATTGTTTTGAATGTGTTAATTTTTCACTATATTTTAATATTTCTTTTCCGTGCAAAACTTGCTAACACACAGATACTGTGTTTATATAAGAATTATCATTTGATTTTTGGGATGCTGTGTGGTTGCTAGGTGTGTAGTTAGGCTATTTCTATTGGGCCAATATTTTCATAACCCTTATAGTTTGAAATGATGTCAAAGTTTAGTACTTAGGTTTAGTAGTTTGTTTAAATCAGTAACCCCAAGTATGAACAATGTTAATAGTATGCTTGCTAATGGTTATTACATTCCGGATGCTGGCTTTCAGGAAGTTGAGTAAAATTGAGATAATTTCCCAAAACAGAGCACACTTGTATAAACATTACTCTTTTATGTGGGAAATTTTATGTACATTTCATTCCTAAAAAGTTAAATAAAGGGGTCCTTTTGAGGTCTGGTTTGTTGTAGTGAAGGTAAGGGCTTGAGGAGAGGCTGAGGTGGTCTGTGGCTCTAATAAAAGCTTATGAAATGTTATAAACCAGCAGATCCCTGTTGTTGCCCATTCATCAGGGCAATTTTCCTGCAAGGGTTATTTTCCTGCATTCATCAAGTGCTTATGGAATTTGTCAAATAAACCAATATACAATTGCTTGCAATTTAAAGTTACAGATGAGCTATTCCAACCAGTCACTGGCTGACACTAGTGTTGTGCGCCATTCAAAATTTAATTTGGAATGCCTTTGAAATTACAATTAAATTTCAGAATTTGATTCGAGGTAGCAAACAAGTTGCAGGATTGCAGTTTGGATTTAAGGAAGTAGAGATAAAATGAAACTAGACAAGCAAAGTTTGTCAGATCTTTGAATTTTGGCTTGAAAGTTTGCGCACGATAGAAGTCGTAACTTTTTGCTGTGGTATTGTTGCTGTTGCCAGCATGTGGTAAGTGGCGTAACATTTTCATCACATGCTTGAGGTATTCAGCCAATCACAACGCACTGGATAGCTGGCCAATCAGAGCACACCAGGCTTTTCAGAATGATGAGCTCTGTAAAAAAAAAAAAAAAAAACAGGCACAATAATAATACACGGTATGTGGAAAATAATGTATTTTTTTAAACCTTGAACCACGCAAACACTTTGCAGAAAATGCACAATATAATGTTTTTTTTAGCATTGTCATATGACCCCTTTAATACAGTTTGCTGGATATTTAAATAGACCAATAGTAAATCATTTCTAAAATGATTTATTATTGGCCAAGCAAAATTGCTTGAATATCACAAACCTTTGAGTGCAGACCTTGACCCATCATGGCAAAGCTACATACACCAATTCAATCCTGTTATTAGGGATGGGTATCGTTAAGGTTTTAACGGTATTACTACTTTTATCGATACCACTTATCGATCTGGTACTTTAACGGTACTCTTATCAGTACTTTTTGTTGTGTTTTTAATATTTAAAAAAATTGAAAACAGAATAATAAAAAAAAAAGGAAAATAATAATCTGTAGCCTTTTTAGTGTTTAAAATTTATTTAGACATTCCGCGTGTGAGATTGCCAATAACAAGTGCAGGCAAATGTCTTTTATTTTTATTCTTTTTATTTATTTTTTTTATTTTTATTACCGCAAATTAGAAAAGGTTGAAATATGCTAGGTAATGATTATTTAGCAATGTATTTTTTCTGCAGAACCGTTAACAGCAGAGCTTAGCGATACTTCTGTCTTTTATAATTTAGTACAGATTAAGTACTGAGTCTCGGTACCCATCCCTACCTATTATTATCAACTGCATTCAAAAGGTCAGTGTTGAAGTCTTTTGAGGACTTCGCTCCGTAGAGTCCGACTCATTGAGCAAGTTGACACAAGTCATGTGAAAGTGCTTGTAGATACTGAGGCCTGCTGGGAGCTTTTGAAAGCGAGTTTCTCATTTTCGCTTTCAACCGTTGTGGAGTAAAGGTTATCTTTCCACTGTCGTTTTCTCACCTCCTCGCGATGGAGCTTCAGATGAGACTCGACCCCGAGCGATACGTGTGGAAACCAAAACAGGCCTGTTATTGTTTCACAAAGGATCACGAAAAAAAAGAGCGCTGAGGCTTTTATGACAGGAAGTGAGAGTCCCGTATTGTAACACGCTGGCCCTCTCGCTGCGAGTTGCCATGGAGCTGAGTGGTGCGCGTAGGAAGAGCTTTGGAAAGAGGCAGGCTGGCCGTGTCGCCCCTCCATCCTGAATTGCTTCTGTTGTTCTACAGCGAAACTTCATTAACGCTCGCCCAAAGTGCTGGGAAAGGAAACGGCCAGGCTGTTAAACAAGCCAAACATGTTGGTGTTACGAGTGAAGGTTCATCCTTCCTGCTGCGAGCGGAGATGGCCTGGGTCAAGCGCTCTAAACATCAGTCCAGCTGCTATAGGGTCAGAGCCTTACACATCTGCGATCATTGTTGTCACGTTGTAGACGTTTGCTTCTGCCCTGATTAGATGCAACTGGAGGGGCTTTGGTTGTCAGATGGGATCCAGATTTCATGAGCTCATCGTAGGCTCAACCAAAAACCCTTCTGGACCCGTTTATGCCACAAATGTGGAAACAACAGAACAAACAGACTTAGAAGGTGGGCTTCTTGCTAAAGCTCTCCGCCTTCGACACAGCCCACTCAGAACTGGAGCAGCTACTTGTTACACGTGCTTCATGAAGGTAAACAAGGAGGAACGTGAGCGGACTTGATTGATTGTTACATTCACTATATGTTTTTTCCAACAAAATGCATGCAAATACTGGATTGGCAGTTCAATAGCAGTCTGATTTAACAAATAATGCTCGATTTTTGTAGCAAGTAGTAAATAGAAATGCCATTTTTCTTGTGAGGAAAAAGTTTGTGCACCCCTACATGCACTAAATACGCCTAAATTAGTAGATTTAGATCCAAATTAGCTGAACATCATTGAAAAGGAATAATAAACTGGTGTAAAAAGTTTGTGCACCCCTACATGCACTAAATACGCCTAAATTAGTAGATTTAGATCCAAATTAGCTGAACATCATTGAAAAGGAATCATAAACTGGTGTAGTTTGGTCTTAAAGGGTTAGTTCACCCAAACATGAAAATTCTGTCATGAATTACTCACCCTTGTGTCGTTCCATAAGACCTCCGTTCATCTTCAGAACATAAATTAAGATGTTTCGGATGATATCAGAGAGCCACCTGACCCTCCATTGACAGCAACACAACTGGAATTACCCCAGATCCAGAAACGTAGTAAAAACATTGGTAAAACAGTCCATGTGACATCAGTGGTCAACTGTGCAACATTTAACTCTACCGTTCGTCTCTCCTGACTTGCGTCATTTTAGAGAGTATCGCAACGCTTGCGCAAGCTTTAACATATTTGACATAATCAGATGTTTACATCTAGGGTAAAGCACGTGCATGTATGTAATCTGTATGTAAAAGAAAGCGTATGCTTGCGTTGCAATACATCTTCCACTATTTTAGAGAGTAAGTAAAGGGAGAAGAATGGTAGAGAGTGTTATGTTTTTGTGCAAAAAAAGTCACATCAGTGATTTTACTATGTGTTTTTACTATGTTTCTGGATCTGGGATAATTTCAGTTGTGTTGCTGTCTATGGAGGGTCAGATGGCTCAAAGGTTTGGAACGACATGAGGATGTTAATTAATGACAGAATTGTCATTTTTGGGTGAACTAACCCTTTAAATTTTTAAGTACTTGGTGCTATCATGCCGAGAGCTGTCTGAGACCCCCAGAAGGAAGGTTGTTGAAGTTTAAGAGACTGGAAAGAGATTTGGAGACATATTTAAAATTTATGTAAAACTATTAGTACAATCAAAATCAATTCTCTAACGAACTGTGCGCAAGAAACCCCTCCAGTATCTGTATCACACAATTGAAATAGTATGGACGAATGTGAAAAAAATTGATTTGTTTATTGATTGTGTAGTCCATGTAAGAATGTGAAAAGTAGTGAGAGAGAGAGAAAAACATTCCAAGAATTAGTTTCTGCCAAATTTTCAGGTGTTATATTATATTCTTCATCAAAATTGCTCAAAGTTTAGTATTGATATGCCAACATTATTAAAAAGGACAAACAAAAATTGTATGGGTTGCACATACAACTTTTTTACTAGTGCTTTTCCTTTTGCTGTTGTGTATGTAGGGCTTTAATCTTGCTTTCAAAACTGAATAGAGGAAAAATATAAGGCGTGTTTTTATTTAATTTTATTTTCACTGTGTTTATCTAACATAACTGTACAAATTGCGTCACTGTAAAAATGACCAGTATACACATTCTGCTTTATCATATGTTTTGTTCTACTCCACTGTCAGGCAGGGCTGTTTTACGTTATTTACAACAAAGAAAAGGGAGTAATGTAAAAATACAGAACAGGACATGTCCCAAACAAGTTAAGACAAGGAAAAGATTATTTCTAAGGAGTGTAACTCAAATGGGAGTTTAGTAATTCACAACATATACGTCTTATTTTGTAATGTTCATTTGTTTTTTTGGTTTTAAATGGCATGCACTGAACTGTTGTTAATGTCACCCACCCCTATGTGCAGAGTGGTGACGTATAACTGGATCTGATTACAATCTTGAAACACTCTTTGAGTGCATTTTATTTGTGCATTTTCACATTTGGTTCCCAGTTTTGATTCTTGTGTAAATGCATTTCTCTCAGCTCTCAGAATTTTTTGCAATCTATGTGCATCGTGTGTGTGTGTGTGTGTTTGTGTCGTTTGAAGAGTAGTGAGCGAGAGGGAGGCAGGTCCTGTTTTGCCTGTTATCTCATGACCTGAACCGTCTGCCAAAAGCAGCGTTATGCAAAAGCCTGGGAGGAAAAAGAGAGTCTGGGAAGGTACAGTTTTGACGTCAGAGTTACCCACATGTAAGAATTGGCTAATATCTGGTAATTAGCTGGAATGTGCTGCTTTATTGTACAACGTTTCACCTCTGTCAGCTCTCCGAACGCGCCTCTTTGTTTTCTACCCTGCTGCTCTCTCTCGCTTGGGAAAGTGATTCTTTTAAAAAGCTTTCAGGCTCCTCGAGGGGTGAAAGTAGTACATTAGAGCCGATGTTTCCAGTGTTTCGTCTCCCATTGTATCTGTCAAAATAAAACAAAAAGAACGGGAGAGGCTGCCTGTCTCTCTTTTTCCTGGATGGCTTTCCAGATTTTGCATCGCCACCCTCCAGAGCATTATTTAAAGATCTATTCATTTTTACTGGCAGTTCGATTGGAGTTTAAAAGCTTCACATCGATAAAGAGGCTGCATGCCAGCCGTTCCCTCACCGTCCTGTTGCACATTTTCAGAACTTTACCAGCCTATGGCAGGACATTTCCAGGTACTCCTGATACGAATCCATCAGGCTGGAGGTCCCTCATTCATAATGCATGCTCTTTCTCTTCACGAGTTCATAAGCTTTCATATTCAGTAATGAATATTACCTTCACCCGATGGCAGACATGCTAATGGCATATTACAGTTGGATTTGTATTGTCTTTTGTTCTGGATGAGATGATGATGGTGGCCTTTTATTGTTATTAGAGATGTATAAGGATAGTTGATTAGGCTTTTATCTCGTCATATGCTGATTTTACACATTTTACAGAAGAAAGCAAATATCTCCTTAACCCAATATTGAAATGTGTTAATGTTGTTAACACCATAACATCAGTAGAAGTGTGTCCCTGTAAACCCATATTTAATAGTTGTGTTTTTTCGTTTGCTGTTTCCAAATGTCCCTGTTTTAGCCAGTTTATTGTAAGTTAAACATTTTTATATATATATATATATATATATATATATATATATATATATATATATTTACGGAAAAATAATAGTTTAATTTTATAGACTGATTAATTATAAAAATATATATAAAAATGTATTTATTGTTTGCTATTCACATGCTTTTTATGATCATATCAGAATTACTGTGGTGCACATCAGTTTTAATGATAGTTATGATACACTGGCAAAAGCTAATAAATGGGCGTAGAAACTCTACAACACCACCTTTTGTAAAAAGTAGGGGCGTTAGTCTTTCCTACAGTCACCAAACTCGGTATATATGTTGTTCTTATTAAGACGGACAACTTTCTAATATACACTCATTAGCTGTAACCAACAGGAAGTCGGCTATTTTGGTTTGAATGGTCCCATCATCCAAAAACTTGTGGGATTTTGAATGCTTCTTTCTGAGAATCCAAGCCATTGTTACCAAACTTTGTTGACATGTTGGAAATACACTGAGAAACTTAAATTGCGAACGGCTTTTGGCTTGAACTGTGTTGTTTTTTTTTTGTTTTTTTTTTTAAGTGATGCTTTTTAAATAGCAGTAATTGTCTTATATCCTTAAAGTGCATTATCCAAACGCTTTAAAACTTTTTACTAACAGAACAAAAGTAAGAAGGATGAACACATGATGGAGGTGCAGGATTACTAATTCTCTGTGTGTCACAGTGAAAGTCAATGCATGGAATCAACTTTAATATATATTTCAACATCTTTTACTGATAGGATAAGAGTCAGATAAGAACTCTGACTCTTTACTGCTCAGTTCAGTTAATTAGAATAAGAAACATATGCATAAAATTTGTTAATACCTTAAATGGTAAAATCGTTTTATATAATTATTTCACAAATGCTAATAGATAATTTAAAATAACTTTTAAAAATAGTTGGAGATTTTAGCAACAATTTAAAATAAAGTCTTTTTCATGAACATTAGTCAATGCATTAACTAACAGAACTAAAAATGAGCAATATATTTTACATCATAACTAACATTACAATTGATGGGGTGAGGGCGGAGACTATATTTTGAAACTTATTTTTTTATATTTTTAAAAATAATTTTAAATTAGTGATTATTTTTATTTTATTACTTTGTTTTTTTATTTTATCATTTATATTTTTGTTTTGATTTCTGCTGGTATATTTAATTATTTTTTTTACATTAAATTTTTTTTTTGTTTTTAATTTTATTATTTTTATGTGGATTTGCATGCTAACTACATGAGTTTTGCTGTTCACCCTATTTTAAATCTTGAATGCTATTTAAAACGCAGCTTTTGAAACAGATCCACTTTTTAATGATTATTAAAAATGATGCCACACTTGTGTTGTTTTTAATTGTTCCTCTATTTAAGCATGCAGATGGACAAGTTTGGCCATTGTACAGCGTTTTTTTTCTCAGTTTTTTCAGCATCTTGTATAGTAAGTGTTGTCAAATTTGTTTAACGTTAAAATTGAATTTGAATTATCCAGAGCAGCAGAAGTTTTGGATGAGTGAATGTGTGCCGTTGAAAGACGAGCGTTGCAGTCCCTCGGGATGTTTTGACGTACAGACTGCAGCGTGGGCTAAAATAGGAGCGTGGCGCTTCTAATGAGTTAATTTTAGGGTCCACGTGATTTCCCATGAGCAGATTGGCCAGTTATTAATGGAGATTGGTGGAACTGTGGGATTCGGGGCAATTGCAGCACGAGTATGTTGGACGAGGAAGCTTTTTGAAGTCTTTAATGCGTATGTAATGCTTTTTGTAGTGTAGTGCCAGCAGAGACATCGCCGTTTAAGGCCTAAATTTAATGCATTTGTTGGCGATGGTGTATTTTTCTGTCTACAGACGCTCTTGAGAGGATGTGACATCAGGTCAGCCATGATAAGTCAGGTCTGTCTTGTTTGTGCTGCTTCACTGGGCATCTGTGTTATTCTTAGAAGATCTGGAGCATGAATTGACAAGGGCACCTGAGGCTGCGGGGACTCAGACGAATGACATAAACGTGGACAGACATCCACTGCATACCATTTCTGGTCTTACATCAAAATAAATGATTCCATTTTTGTATTGGGTATAAATGTAATGGAAAAATACATGCTATTTATATATTATATAAATAATATTTATATAATTTATAAATAATTTATTGTATTATTTATATATATATATATATACATATTTTACATTGGATTCAAAAGTAATTTTTACATTAAATATGTAATAAATATATAATAATGTGCCATATGTAAATAATTTATAAATAATTGTATTTATTTATTAATTACATTTTTTTTGTGAGTGCAATCTCTGTAAAATAAAACTACTAATAAAATCCTCTTTCAGACATCACAACTAACTGGAAAAGTCATGGAGAAGTCACACAGAGTTACTTAATTCCAGGCACTCTGTTATTCTGTAATTGCTCTCATCCTGCTATAACATCTGCTGTACACAGGCTCTTTAGACATTTAGCAACTAGTACATGATTGTTGGCTCTCATCATGGCGACTGTCGGGGTTATTCACCCAGGCTCATACCATTATCTCACGGTGTGTCCCTAAAGCTGCACATCGAGCTTTACGTACCTTGGGATGCACCACGGCTCGGATCTATGGCGGAATGCAGAGAAATGCATATTGCGGATTATCGCTAATTGTCTGGATGACATAGCTTAGTGCTGGATCTTTTAATCAGTGCTTTGATTAGAGGGCAGATGGTTGATTGGGTCCAGTAAGAGGCCTTCAGATGAGAAAGCCCTGCTTACAGAGGCCTATCAGCACTGAGGAAAGAGAATATGGGTCAAACTCAAGAATATATGTTCAAAAAAAGACTGGCTATCGGAGGATACCCTGATACTTGAAAACTGATGGATATTTGATAGATGAACAGAGCTCAAATGCATGTCTGACTGAGCAACATACTACCTCTTTATATTAGCTCTGATACATTTGGTGTCTCTCTTCGACACGCATGTTTTCGTTTTCATATTGTTGCTATTGTGAAAATAACATTTGTGAAAATGTGCTATTGTGATATATTTATATTTAACATGCTTTTTTATATTGTGACGGTTGTTCATGAGTCCCTTGAGCACTGTTCTTTAGAAAAATCTGCCCAGTCCTGCAGGTTCTTCAGTTTTCCAGCATATTTTGCATGTTTGAACCCTTTCCAGTGGTGACTGTATGATTTTGAGATCTTTTCACACTGAGGACAGTTTAGTGACTCAAAAACAACTATTAAAAAACTATCAAACATTCACAGATGCTCCAGAAGGAAAGACGATGCATTAAGAGCCGGGGGCTGAAAACTATTTAAATTTGAAGATCTAGGTAAATTGTACTTAATTTGTCTTCTGGAAAAATAAAAATATCTTCTGTTGCTTCTAAAAAGCAGTACTATATGGAGAAAAAAAAGAAATTTCAACAAAATAAGAAAACATTGAACGTATACATCCTGTTCAAAAGTTTTCACCCCCAGCTCTTAATGCATCTTGATTCCTTCTGGAGCATCTGTGAATGTTTGATAGTTATGTTTGAGTCAATAAATGGTCCTCAGTGTGAAAAGATGGATCACAAAATCATACAGTCACTGTTGGAAAGGGTTCAAATATGCAAAAGATGCTAGAAAACTGAAGAATTTGCAGGACCGAGTGGATTTTTGTTTATGGTTATTTTAATAATATTTATTATATTTATTATTTATTATATTTAATAATATTTCCTATTTGTTTTGTCTTGTGGACTATATGTAAACATTTTATACAGATTTTACTTTTTGTTAACATTTTTCACAGATTCGGCAAGGGGTGCCCAAACTTTTACATAAAACTGTATATATATATATATATATATATATATATTGTATTAGTTGTACTAGTAGTATTTTTTTCCACATTATTGACAATTAGAAAGGAAATTGCCTAATTGTAAAATATAAGTAAAATATAAATTAGATTAAATTTAATTACATCTTTATTTTTCAAAATACAGAAATAAAAATTAGGGGTCGGTAATTATTATTAATATTATTAATTTAAATAAATGAATGCTTTTACTGCTTTTGCTGTTACTGTATATTTGATCAAATAAATACAGCCTTTGCCTAAGGAATGTTTCAGACGGTACATTTTGTCATTTCACCATGGTTGGCAGCTGTGGTGAGGTTAATTTTGGGTGCTGCGAACATCTGCTTTGCTATGTGCCTCACTGGTGTCTCTCAGAGTTTAACAGCGTGCTCGAAAGGACAGGAAGGGGTGAGCGATTGAAGCATCTGACTCATCCATCCTGTTTGTCACACACAGAGGTGGACCATCCTACTGAAAACATGATGTTCTCTTTCACACTACATGCACATGTCAGCCATGTGCTTCCACCTGTGAAGTTTTATATAAACAGCATGTTAGGAATACCAGGATGACGCTGGACACCATATATTAATTTGGCTCCTTCATCTGAAGTGAGCTGCTAACCACTGTAACAGGATTATTGAGTCAGTGAACAGGTTAATGAATCACTCAGATGGTTCTTATGAATTGGATGCTCACATATTGAAATTATCATTAGCTTGAAAAGTATTACCATTTTATTTAACGATTAAGTTAATTTCCCTCAAAACTCTTCTTACAATAATGATTTAATTTTAAAAAAATTCGTAATTTTCATTGTATTTGGTGGTTCTCATTAGAATGAGCTATTTGTCAGTCAGTTTGTGAATTAATCGTTTAGACTTTTTTTAGTTGATTTAAAGAAAAGAAACATATGAAATAACCCCATATGTAACACACAAGAAATCACCCTGTACCAGATCTGTACAGGTGGAGCTGGGGAGGTGGAGGGTTTCTGAAAAGATTTTACTTTTAGAATGATTTGCATGTGATCAATGACATGGGCTGTTTTCTGAAAGCATCATATTTCTAAGTATATCATAGGTGCCAGTGGTTTGTATGATCTATTTAGGCTTAGGATACTTCTGATGATGCACTATAAATGATTTGAACATTTTCATTTTTTTGAACTAATGCATCCCACTTTATATTAAGTGGCCTTAATACCTGTGTACTCACATATTAACTAGATGTGTACATAGTATGTAACCATAGTGTAAGTACATTGGTACATAGTACATCTGCAGCTGTATGTTTCTGTAACTAAAAATATAACAATCCTCAGAATGGTATGTGTAAGTACAAATGTGTAACAGGAAATTGGTACCAACCTATTTTTTTCACTTCACTAAGTACTTATTACTTAGGAACTATATTTTGTAACAATATGTATAAGAGTGATTCAGGTAGTGGATATACTGTAGGTAGCTTTAGGGATGAAAATGGGATCCAGGGGGTGGAAACGGGTAGGTTTAGGGATATGTAAAGTGGGCAGAGTTGAATCTAGAGTTGGTGCACCCCTGTAATACATGTGCACTTACATGGTAACCCCTCAGGAACTGTTTACTTAATATAAAGTGTGACATTCTGGAGATAAACCACAATTTACATGTAAAACCTAACTTACTGGCCACTGCTGTGTGACATCAGAGTAATTACATGCTAAATAGTTTGGAATTTAGCCTATACGTTGTTATCCTGATGCTGTGTGACTGAATCCCACTGTGATTTTAGGATATTGGTTGTACCGCCTATCTCTGGTCTTATATCTGTTCATTGACTTCCTCTCGGTAGGACTCATGTTTAACTATGAGATCTGCATGCAGGACACATCCAGAATTATAGACATCCGTCTCTCGGCTTAGAGGCCTGGGGCAAAAGCAGTAATGAATGGATCTTGCTTGATGAATTTGCTTTATGACATGTACTTGCAATCTGTGGTTTTATCCTTTTGTGAAAGGAGATTTAAAAACAGCATGTGTACCCTCTTGATTTTGTTTCACTTGTCTTCTCAGCTGCTTTCTCGACTGTTTCATCTTCCTCCTGGGACAAACCTACAATTTCACTGCTGGAGTGAAAGATGTAGACGGTAGGAGCAGACTCTGTTTCGTAGACGTTTCTATCAGAGCACAGTCAGGAGAGCAGCAGACAGCTTTTGGACAGGATCAGCCTGAACTTCTACAGTGTGCATGCGTTAGAACATCAAATCCATGCTTGAAAGGGTCAGACTTTGTGCACAGTTGTCCAAATAAATCTTTTCTGGTTATCCTTTTTAGCCTTTTTATGGGTTTTGAGAAAGCTCTGGCTCTGGAGTGTTTGATGGTTTGGAATGGGTAAGATGTGTTTTAAGGGTGCATCAAGCAGTAATACAGCAAATGGGGGGTTGCTGTATATACTGTATTTTTGTAGGAAAAACAAATGTGATTTCGCCACTTGCAGTCCAAAAGTCAGTGGGTTTTTTGGATGGGTTTTGGTTAAATTTTAGAAATAAGGTCTGTTTATCACAAGCTTAAGATACTTTTGTGTGTTATTCTACAACATAAAATATATTAATAATACCTCATTGTTTATAATCATGAAAAATATTCAAAATATTCTAACTTGGACTTTCAGGGACAATGTTATTGTTGATGTTTTGGTGATCATATTTAAGCTTCAAAATTCATACATTATTTTAATTTCTGGAGATTACGATGACGAACTGGGTAAGAACCCTACATTTTTGGTTGCCTGACTACGTCAGACTTCGTACTTCCACTCAATTTCAGTTCGCTGAAATAATAGGCTATCTTATAGTTTCTGTCTGGCTCCAAAAATTTAGAAATTTAGGATTTAGAATTTAGGATTGTAGTTTAGGTTATGGAAAACTAAAACCACAGCGGACATGCAGACACGGTATGCTGTACGCTGTGTTGTGGAAAAGCTTCCCGGTATTTGCCAACTGAAACACCTTTTAATTTATCAACTTTTTCCAATTGTCAGTGAGAAACTGGGGAGGCCAAAGATCGTAAAGGCAATATGTGATTCGCTTACGGGTATGTGACTGCCAATATGTTATTGGCTCATGTTATGTAATTGCTATACGGGTACACCAATGATTTTAAACTAAAGACGAGCACCCCCCCTTGAGAAAGTAAATGCTTTTCTGTTATGCCATTCCAGACTCTGTCTACGAAGCAAAGCGAAGTAACAGATTTTGGTATTACCAGGCTATTTTTTTCCCTCGATAATTCTTAAAAAAAAATCATATTGGGTATTTGTTCAGCAACCCAGGGTCATGTTGGCTTCTGGGTTGGCCTTCAAAATTGACTGTGTGAGTTTGAAATGTTGGCGGAATTTTTAATAGGCTTTCTAAGTTAGAGTGTTTTTACTTTTTGTGAACGCAACAATATGTAGTCTTGTTTTAAAGTTGTCTGGACATGGAATTACTGTGTTTTTCAGAAACCATGTAGCCGCTGCTCAGAAAACTATATTTGCATATACTTGGGTTTCCATAAACATGCAAAATTTCTATTTTAATACCGAAATATAAAATATTTTGAGCGACAATGGAAATGACGCTGCTCAATGCTAAGGAGTCATGCTGGCCTTAATTTATGTGCCATAAAAGTGTATAGAAACGTATGTACAGTAGATTCCCATTATTCAGTGTATTTCGCTTCACAATCCTACTAAGTGGCATAAAAATGCTTTTTATAGCATATTTTTTGAGTGACTTATTCTTGATATCGCTTCCCAACCCCTCATAAGACACATTGTCTTCCTCCAGTAATGAATTCAAGACGTACCTACCATTAAAAAAGTTATTATTAGAGGGCTGTCTTTGATTAGCAGATACTTATTAAAGGTTTGCAGTGTTTGTTTGATCTTGTTCTCCTCGCAGGCTCTGGGTGTTTGTTACTGATTTCGTTTGGCTTTTTTTGCAGGAAGAACGCCGAAAATGCTTATTAGTGGTGCTTGGCAAGCGTCGCTAATGCTATTGCTCATACTTGGGGTTAGTGATCTGAACAAACCTCTAACCACAAATATTAAACTTTGGCATAACTCGTACTCTACCGTTTGTGCTACAGACATTCAGTGGCTTCTGTCCCACTTAATGATAAAATGGGGTAAAATAAAGTAAATAATATTAAATTCAATTCAATTATATGAACATTAAATATAATGAAATAAACAGATAAACGAAATATAGAATATGAAATAAAAATGCATAATATATATATATATATAATATATTAAATGCAAATCTACTACTATCTCACACTCTGGGTAAAATGCTTGTTTACCCATGTTGTTTTCCTCTCTAGAAGATGGGAGACTTAACAATAGCACTGCTGTGTTAACCTGATCTATTAACAATCTCGTAATTCAGGGAGTCGATGTCATCACTTCCTCTTGGGGCGCCTCAAGGAAAACACTTCAGTCCCACTGGGACGTCCGCCGTTGGTCAGCCCACTTGTGAAGACTGACAGTGGGAATATCTTGTCAGCAGTGCTTTAAACTGTTTTGGAGGCTGACATAATGTTTATATCCTTGTGCCGGCTTTTGATAAACAGGACGTTACCCCCCTTATTTGTGAAAAGCGAGGTTGGTGGGCACAGTTTTCATACAGTACTTTCGTATCTCTAGTGGAATACACATTATAATAGAAATAAATACAAATGACTGATTGATTGATGTTTGTATTTATACATTCATGTATTTGCTGACTCAAAAATGTGTGGTACATTTTAGTTTTGTAGAGTTGATTGGTACAGTTTTTAAATGACTGTAGTTTTTAATTTTAAGATGAGATTTATTTTTAAGATTATTGTAAGATTTGTTTAATTGTATTTTTTTTTTTAAATGCTGCATTTTTAAAGATTGAATTTTTTTTTGGTTTGCATTTTCCTGTTTCCTTTTTGACAGAAAATCTGTCATTTCAAGTTGACAGAATTTATGAATATAGTTATTTAAATAATTTAAATAAATGTATATGTCTATTTGTTGTAGCACCGGTTTGCTGTTATGTACCTAATATTCTTGTTTTAATTTGATAAAACTGACCTTTATAAATGCAAAGTGCAGTTTAACCATTTTGTTATAACTTCAAATGATCCAATTTAATTTTGGTGTGTTTAACCTCTCAAGAATAGCACATATTTGATAGTAACCCTATTCCTGAGGCACTCGACTAGATTAGAAAGAGCTGTACATGAATCTTAATGCATGCTGGAGGGACGATGTGTTTATTTTTGTTAATTAAATCTGTTCTTTTATTCTCTTATATGTTGTGGTTTGCCTCTGGCTACCGGCACTAAATCACACATCTGCGAAATCCAGGAGTCAGATGATTTGCTTGCTCTTTAAAGCGTTGTTTGCTCTCATCACAGGTGTCTCCTACCGAGATGAGAGCCTGCAGGCCGTAAATGAATAGTAAGTGTGTGTTGAAGTACACTTCCCCATATTCCCAGCCTTGGTAAAGCCTGGAGGAAGCCCTCTAGTGGTGCAGATCTCCTGGTCTCGCTTCTCATTCCAACAGGCCTGTTTCCTGCAGGTTCACAGCCATTCGGAGTACTGTAAATCATGTAAATGCTTTAGGGAGGCCCTGGGCTCCCGCTGATCCCATCAGCTCTTGCCAGCACGTCGGATTGGGGCTTCTATCAAACTTCTATCGTATTTGCAGCACTCGGAGCTTGTTTTTAATACTTTTTAACACTGTGTTCGAGGTGGTGGGCGCACGAAAGATGAAACCGCACATTTTCTGCTGGTGACAAGAATAATGGCATGTGAAATCGCTGTTGGCGTATTCCACCCGCTCTCTTTCAGTTATTTTATTTCCACCAAAATGCTCGGCCTGAAGAGCTGTGAACCTGCTTCAGAAGGGTTTCTACTGACCAAATGATAGAATTTACTTTTGTGCTGTATAACTTTTCAACAAACAAACATCGCCATCACATTTTGTTTCCCTCATCATGTGATTAGCTCCTGGAAAACCTGGAAACGTTAGGTTTTTTTTTTCTATTTGTGCTTCATTCTTACACGTGACCCACGCAGGCAAAATGAGATGTAATGCGCGTCTTATTTAGAGCTACAAGGCAAAAAAAGAGTTCAAAATGGTCCCAAAAATGGAAATCATTTACTCACCCTCGAGTAGTTCCAAACCTGTATGAATTTCTTTGTTCTGGTGAACACAAGGAAGATATTTTGAAGAACGTTTGTAACCAGGCTGTTTTGGGTCACCATTGACTCTCATAGTATTTTTATTTCTTGACTATGCTTAGTCAATGGTGACTGAAACAGCCTGGTTACAATCTTTCTTCAAAATATCTTCCTTGTGTTTTTCAGAAAAAAGAAATTCATACAGGTTTGGAACTACTCGAGAGTAAATGATGACAGAATTTTCACGTTTGGGTGAACTATTCCTTTAAGTCCGCTTCTAGTGATCCAATGCTCCAAATAGTAATTCAGCATCTAAAATGGTTTTTATTTGTTTTTTCTCTGCTCACTTCTGGATGACTGCTGCTGCTTCTCAACACAAGGTGTAGGTCTGTTGTTGCAAAACATTCCGGCAGCATTCCGGCTTTGTGAATATTCATATTGAATTCCAAACCAGTGAAATATGACCTTTTTTTTTTTTTGGCTTTTGAATATGACTTTTTTGTTTTCATGACTTTTCCAAAGTCTTCTGAACGTTTAGTTAATGGTTGGAAAAAATCTGATGTGTAAAATTACATTAGATAGATGCATTACAGTAATATAGAATGCTAATCAATCTATAAAAGAAAAGACAAAGATGAAATAAAAATATCTATATTGTGATCAGTAATATAATTTATAGCGTTGCTTTGTGCTTTTGCTTTGGAATCTTTGGAGAAAAAAAAGGTAACAATAATGAAAATAATTGAATAATCATTTAATTTAACATAATTATTTCATTTTAGTAAGTGCCCTCTGTGGTTTTTGTCATTTTTATAGATTTTTGTTGTTTTATTTGAAGTTTATTTGTTTTATTGATAAATTTTTTATAATAAAAATGATACATACCTTCTGACGAAAGGAAGACGGTTGGAGAAGTAGGAAACGATGGTGTTTGAGACTCACAGTATGTTATGTCCATGTACTGAACTGTTATTATTCAAGGTAAATTCAGTTTTCCATTTTATGGCACCTTTAACAATAACAACCTTTTTCCAGCATCACTAAAAGAGTTTTCAGTTACGAGTGCTAGTGCTATTTTTTTATTAATTTCAAGTGAAATTAATTCAAGTGAATTACAAAGTGGTTACAGAGATAAAATAAGTAGTATTTGGCTGGCAATGTGATCACAACATATACATATACACAAAATAAAACAGCATTTATTAGGCCACTTATGAGTCCCCATGAGATTGAACATTTTGCTTTTTTTTTTTTTCTCAGTAGTAGTATTCATGTAAACAATTTTATAATGAAAATAAAATGACTGAGAGCACTTTTAAACAGCTGTTTCAGTGACTCGTCTAAAAGAAGGATTGAATAGAGATGTAAAAACGTCCACTGTAGATCTTCTAGTAGCTGCGATTTGAGATCTCCATTAACATATCATTCAGCAGCCTCTTCGTCTCATGTATCGCGTCTGTCACCTCTTAACTGCACTCTCTCAGCGCCCTGGGTGTGTCTATGTGCAGCCGTTTAGGTCTCGGGGACGCTGGTCCTGTTGCTCAGATGATGTATTTGCTAAAGAGCTGAAATGGCCATAAGGTTCAGCGAGATCCCAAAGTAACTAGCCTCCCGTACAGAGACGGTCAAAGAGCCGCTGCCTTGGATGGCACATTCTGTCTTTCTGCGTTTGGCAGGTCCTCTCTCGGGGTCCATAAAGACCCTCTAACCCTTTTCTTCCAAGCCCAGCTTGGGTTTCAAAACTATCCATTCTGCTGTGTTATTTGCAGAAGGACTGCCTGCTGCTTAAAGTGGCCTGGATCTGTTTCCCAGGCTTCATCAGAGCCACAGGAGACTGATTTCAGAGCTGGATGATGTGAAAAGGAGGAGCGTGAGGATGAGCTCTCCTCCCATCGGCTCCCCTCTTGTGCTTCGTCAGCAGGTACGATACCTGTTGAGGAGCTGTTAAGCCGCTTTGCTGTTTTGAAATATGAGCGTTTATCCAGGCTGATGAATTGAGTGTCAGCCAGACTAAGATTGGTCTGTATGTGGTCATTTTGACATTATTGACAATAACACACTCACAGCCTCATGTTAGTATCTAAATCTGCTATCAGCCTCACCAGATTTTGAATTCATTTTAATAGAATTTATTTGTAAAGGATTTGTAACACTTTCACATCTGCCATATAGATAGATAGATAGATAGACTATATTTGATCAAAAAAAAAAAAAAAAAAATATATATATATATATATACACAGGTCCTTCTCAAAAAATTAGCATATTGTGATAAA